>SJYA01010424.1:0-13696 GCA_006410615.1 Neotragus moschatus
TTTCCTACTACACTATTTCTTCCTAATCTAATCTTATATTAATAAATAAATAAGTTTTTCCTCACCCACGCCATCCCCACTTCGAATTCCCTGGATCCACCGGGGCTGGACCCCGGCACACAATGTTATGTTGGTTTCTGTACAATAATCATCCATAAGCACACCCATCCCCCAGCCTTCTTAAGCCCCCTGCCCACTACTTCCTAGCCCTCTAGGTCAGGACAGAGCACCAAGCTGAGTTTGCTCTGCTCTATAACTGCTTCCTGCTACTAGCTATCTATTTTATACATGGTAGTGTATATATATCAATGCTAATCTCTCAATAAACCCCACTTCTCTTTCCCTCACTATGCCCACAAGTTCAGTCCCTATGTCTGAGTCTCTATTCCTGCCCTGCAAATAGTTTTGTCAATACTATTTTTCCAAATTCACTGTTTTTTCATTCTGGCTTATTTCACTCTGTGTAACAGGTTATAGGTTCATCCACTTCACATCAACTGACTTAGATTCATTCCTTTTTATGACTAATACTCCATTATATATATATATATATATATATGTATATACACACACACACACACACATATATATTACCATTTTTTAATCTATTCATCTGTTGATGGACAATTAGTTTGCTTCTATGCCCTAGCTATCATAAATAGTGCTGCTGTGAACATTGAGGTAAACGTCTTTTTAACTTACAGTTTTCTGAGGGGACATGCCCAGTAACGCAGTTGCTAAGTCATATAGTAATTCAACTTTCCTGACTTTATTCTACAAAGCTACAGTTATTCAAGACCATATAAAATTAGCACAAAATAAAATGGAACAAGATAGAAAGCGAAAGCAAAGTTGCTCAGTCGCGTCCGACTCTTTGCGACCCCATGGACAGTAGCCTGCACCAGGCTCCTCCATTCATGGGATTTCTAGGCAAGAGTACTGGAGTGGGTTGCCATTTCCTTCTCCAGGGAATCTTCCCAACCCAGGGATCGAACTCTGGTCTCCCGCATTGTAGACAGACACTTTACCATCTGAGGCACCAAGGAAGTCCACAAGATAGAAAGCCCATAGGTAAATCTATGGCACCTTATCTTTGACAAAGGCAAAAACAAACAATGGAGGAAAAGCATCCTCTTCAGTAAGTGGTGGTGGGAAAACTGGAAAACTACATGAAAATGAATGGGACCATACACAAAAACAATCTCAAAATGGATTAAGGATCTAAATTTAAAGCCAGAAACTATAAAACTGTTAGAAGAAAATGTATGCAGAACACTCTTTGACAGAAACCACAGCAAGATTCTTTTTGACACACCTCCTAGAATAATGGAAATGAAAATAAGAAGAAACAAATGGGACCTAATTAAACTTGAAAGCTTTTGTATAGCAAAGAAAACTATAAACAAGATGAAAGGAAAACCCTCAGAATGAGATAAAATAATTGCAAATGAAACAACTGACAATGGATTAAATTTCAAAATATACAAGCAGCTCATGAAACTCAATATCAGAAAAATAACAACTCGATCAAAAAATGGGCAGAACAGACATTTCTCCAAAGAAAACATATAGATGGCAAACAAACACATGCAAAGATATTCAGCATCACTCATAATTAGAGAAATCAAAACTGCAATGAGATATATAATTATTTTGTGCTACAAATTTAGTTTGTCATTTCCATTCTGAAAGAGCAAGAAAAGAAAAGGTAATTAGGTTATTATTAAGGGATTTATTTAGTTTTTTTTTTTTTTTAAGAATTGGAAAGAGCTTTATTTGAGCCAAACTGAGGAATATAGCCTGGGAGACAGATTGAAGAAGCACTTGAATTTTGTCTGCCAGACCATAAAAATGGGGGAAACTCAGAAAGGCAAAAAAAACAAAAAAACAAAAAAACACACAATGAAATCACATAAGTTAATTGTGAAGAATTCGGATTCTGGCAAGAAGTAAAAGTATTTCTTTTCTGATTGTTTATCTTTTAATTATTTTAAGAAGATAGTTGCTTTACAATGTTGTGTTAGTTTCCGTCATGCAAGAACGTGATCAGACATAAATACAAATATGTCCCCTCCCTCTCCAAACTCCCTCTCCCATCCCACCCCATTCCATCCTTTAGGTTGTCAAAGAATACCCATTGAGTTCCCTGCATCATTCAAATTTACACTGGCTATCTATTTTACATATGTATATATGTCAGTGTTACTCTCGTCCCACCCTCTCCTTCCCCCGCTGTGTCCACAAGTCTGTTTTCTATGTGTATGTTCCTACTGCCACACTGCAAACAGGTTTGTCAGTACTATTTTTCTAGATTTCATACATATGCATTAATATATGATATTGTTTTTCTGTTTCTGACATACTTCACTCTGTATAACAGGCTCTAGGCTCATCACCTCACTGGAACTGACTCAAACAATTTTATTTTTTTTAATGGCTGAGTGATATTTTAATGTATATATGTACCACAACTTCTTTATCCATTCACGTGTTGATGGACATCTGGGATGTTTTCATGTCCTGGCTTTTGTAAAAAGTGCTGCAATGAAAACTGAAGTACATGTGTCTTTTAGAATTGTGACTTTCTCAGAGTATGTGCCCTGTAGTGGGATTGCTGGATCATATGGCAGTTTTATTCCTAGCTTTTTAAAGAAATCTCCATACTGGTTGTATTGATTAGCATTCCCACCAATAGTGCAAGAGGGTTCCTTTTTCTCCACATTTGTCTACTGCATTTATTGTCTGTAGGTATTTTAATAATGACCATTCTGACCAGTGTGAGGTGATATGCCATTGTAACTTTGATTTGCATTTCTCTAATAAAAAGTGATGTAGAGCACTCTTTTCACGTTTGTTAGACATTTGTATGTCTTCTTTGAAAGGTTTAGTCACTCAATCTAACACATAGATTACAGAGAAGGGGATGACAAAGGATGACATGGCTGAATGGCATCATTGACTCATGGACATGAGTTTGAGCAAACTCCATGAGATGATGAAGGACAGGGAAAACTGGTGTGCTGCAGTCCATAGGGTTGCAAAAAGTCAGACACAACTAAGCCACTGAACAACAACAAGTCCCTCAATCATATCTGACTCTTTGCAACCTGTAGACTGTAGCCTCTAAGTTTCTCCGCCCATGGAATTTTCCCTGCAAGAATAGTGGAGTGGGTGGACACTCCCTTCTGTAGGGGATATTCTCGACCCAGGGATCGAACTGAGGTCACTTACATTGCAGGCAGATTCTTTAACATCTGAACCAAGAGAGAAATGTCTGTTTAAGTCTTCTGCCCATTATTTTATTGAGTTGCTTGTTTTTCTTATACTGAGCTGGCTTGAATATTTTGGAGGTTAATGCTTTGTCAATTGTTTCATTTGCAGTTATTTTCTTCCATTCCAAGTGTTATATTTTCATCATGTTTATGGTTCGTTTTGCTGTGCAAAAGTGTTTAATTATGTATCATTTATTTGTGTTATTATTTCCATTAATTTAGAGGATGGGTCACAGAGGATCTTGCTGTGATTTATGTCAGAGTGTGCTGTGTATGTTTTCTGCTATGAGTTTTATAGTTTCTGGTCTTATATGAGTTCATCTTTGTATTTGGGAAAAGGAAGTGTTCTAATTTTATTCTTTTACATGTTATTGCTGTTGCTGTTAAATCGCTAAGTAGTGCCTGACTCTTTGTGACCCTGTGGAGACACTATCTCCTAGAAATTGCCAAAATTCATGTCCACTGAGTCAATGGTGCTGCCTAATCATCTCATCCTCTGCCATACCCTTCTCTTTTTGCCCTCAGTCTTTTCCAGCATCAGAGTCTTTTCCAATAATTCAGTTATTTGCATCCGGTGTCCTAAGAACTGGAGCTTTAGCTTCAACATCAGTTCTTCCGATGAATATTCAGGGTTGATTTCCTTTAGGGTTGACTGACTTGATCTCCTTGCAGCCCAAGGGACTGTCAGCAGTCCTCTCTAGCACACAGTTTGAAAGCATCAATCATTTGCCACTCGGCTTTCTTTATGGTCCAACTCTCACATTATATATATACACCTTCTCCAGCAAAGTAGTGTCTCCTGTATACCATTTAGGTGTGTCATAGCTTTCCTTCCTCTTTTGAACATAACTGTCCAGCTTTCCAATACCACTTATTGAAGAGGATGTTTTTTCTCCATTTTATATTCTTGTGTCTTTTGTCAAAGATAAGGTTCCAATATGTGCATGGGTGTCTGGGCTTTCTGAGTTGTTACATTGGTCCATATAACTGTTTTTGTGCCAGTACCATACTGTCTTGATTACTGTTAAGTGTTACTTGATTACTGGGTAGTGTTAGGTTAGGAAGGTTGATTTCCCCTGGTTTCATTCTTCTTTCTCAAGATTGATTTTGCTGTTCAGAGTCTTTTGTTTTTACATGCAAATTGTGATTTTTGTTGTTGTTGTTCTAATTCTGTGGGAGGAAATGCCACTGATAATTTAATAGGGATTGCACTGAAGCTGTAGATTGCTTTAGGTAGTATACTTATATTCACAATATTAATTCATCTAATTTGAGAGGGTGGTGTGTCTCTCCATTCGTTTATGTCATCTTTGATTTCTTTCATGAGTAAATTTTGGTATATAGGCCTTTTGTCTCCTTAGGTAGGTTTATTCCCAGGTATTTGATTCCTTTCTTGCAAAGAAGAATTGAACTGATTCCTTAATTTCTTCTCTGACTTGTCATTATTAGTGTACAGGAACACAAGTAATTTCCAAGCACTGATTTTGTATCCTTTGAATTTACTAAACTCATTTATTAGTTCTATTAATTTTTTGATAGTATCTTTAGGGTTTTCTATGTATAGTTTAATGTCCTCTGCAAACAATGAGAGTTTTGTTTCTTCTTTTCCAATCTGGATTCCATTTATTTATTTTTTCTTCTCTGGTTGAGATGGAAAGAGCTTCCAAGTCTATGGTGAATAATAGTAGCAAGAGTAGGCACCCTTGTATTGTTCCTGGTCATAGAGTTCTCTGTTTTTCCCCACTGAGAACAATGTTTGCTGTGGATGTGCCATCTATATCCTTTAATTATGTTTTCTATAACTTTGTGAGATTTTTGCACCTATATTCATCAGTGTTATTGGCCTGTAATTTTCTTTTGTGTGTGTGATGTATTTATCTGATATTGATATCAGGATGATGATGGCCTTATGTGTAAATTGTGGAAGAATTCCTTTCTCTTCAATTTTTTTGAAGAGTTTTCAAAGGATAAGCATTAGCACCTCAGAAAATGTTTAATAGTATTCACCTGTGAACCCTCTGCTCTTGAGCTTTTGCTTTTGGGGGAGTTTTTTTTTTTCTTAATAATTTTGATTTCATTGCTTGTGATTGGGGCTTGTTCATAATTTCTATTTCTTCCTGGCTCAATCATAGAAAGTTGAACTTTTCTAAAAAATCGTCCATTTCTTTTAGTTATGTTTTACTGACATATGATTCTTTGTAATAACTTCTTATGATCCTTTGTATTTTTGCACTGTTATAACTCTACTTTTTATTTTTTATTTTTAATTTTGATTGTGCTAATTTGCATCTTCACCCTTTTTTTCTTAGTGAGTCTAGGTAATGGTTTGTCAATTTGTTTATCTTCTCAAAGAAATCAGCTTTTAGTTTTATTGATCTTTGCTATTGATTCCTCCATCTCTCCATCTCTTTTTCATTTATTTCTGCTCTGATCTTTTATGAGTTATTTCTTTCTGTTAACTTTGTGGGCTTTCTGTTCTTTATTCAGATGCTTTAGCTGTAAAGTTAGGGTGTCTGTTTGATATTTTACTTGTTTCTTGAGGTAGGATTGCATTACTACAAACTTTCTTCTTAGAATTGCTTTTGCTGAATTCTATAGTTTTTGAGCTGTTTTTATTGTTATTTGTTTCTAGATATAGTTCCCTCCCCCTTTTATCTCTTGAGTAACATGCTGGTTTATTGTTGTTGTTTGGTCACCCCATCATGTCTGTTTGTGATCCCAAAGTTCATGTTCATTGCATCAGTGATGCCATCCAGCCATCTCATTCTCTGATGTCCTCTTCTCCTTCTGTCCTCAGTCTTTCCCAGCATCAGGGACTTTTCCATGAGTAATCTGTTAACATCAGATGACCAAAATACTGCAGCTTCAGCATCAGTCCTTCCAGTGAATATTCAGGGTGAATCTCTATTAAGACTGACTCATTTGATCCCCTTGCTATTGAAGGGACTTTCAGGAGTTTTCTCCAGCAACACAGTTCAAAGGCATCTATTATTTTACATTCTGCTTTCTTTACAGATCTCACAACCATATGTGATCACTGGGAAAACTATAGCCTTGACTATATGGACCTTTGTTGGTAGAGTAATGTCTCTGCTTTTCAACACACTGTCTAGGTTTTTCATCACTTTCCTGCTAAGAAGCAATTGGCTCCTGATATCATGGCTACAGTTATCATCTGCCATGACTTTGGAGCCCAAGAAAAGGAAATCTGTCACTACTTCCATGTTTTCCCCTTCTATTCTCCATGCAATAATGGGGCAATATATTATGATCTTAGACTTTTTTTTAGCATTTCATGTTAAGCTGGCTCTTTCACTCTTCTCCTTCACCTTAGTCAAGAGTCTCTTTAGCTTCTCTTTGCTTTTTGCCATGAATGGTACCATCTGCATATCTAGGGTTGTTGGTGTTTCTCCTGTCTACCTTGATTCCAACTTGTAACTCATCCAAGTTGGTATTTGCCATGCTGTTCTCAGCGTATAGGTAAAACAAACAGGATGACAGCAGGCAGCTCTGTCGTACTCCTTTCTTGATCTTGAACCAATTCCATACAGGGTTCTAACTGTTGCTTCTTGACGCATAGAGGTTTCTCAGGAGACAGGTAAAATAGTCTGGTATTCCCATCTCTCTAAGAGCTTTCCATAATTTGTCATGATCTTCACAGTCAAAGGCTTTAGCATAGTTGATGAAACACAGGTAAATGTTTTCCTGAAATTCCCTTGTTTTCTCTATAATCCAGTGAAACAGAAGTAAATGTTTTCCTGAAGTTCCCTTGTTTTCTCTATAATCCAGTGAATGTTGGCAACTTCTTCCTTTACAAAACCCAGCTTGGACATCTGGAAGTTCTTGGTTCATATAATGCTGAAGCCTAGCATGCAAGATTTTAAGTATGACCTTACTACATGAGAGATGAGTGCAATTGTCTGATGGTATGTCATTCTTTGGTACAACTCTTCTTGGGAATTGGGATGAGAATTGACCATTTCCAGTCCTGTAGTCACTCCTGGGTCTTCCAGATTTGCTGACATAATGAATGCAAACCTTGAAGGCATCATCTTTTAGGGATCTGAATCATTCTGCTGGAATTTCATTGCATTCAGTAGCTTTACTAAAAGCAGTGTTCAGTTCAGTTCAGTTCAGTCACTCAGTCATGTCTGACTCTTTACAACCCCATGAATTGCAGCACACCAGCCCTCCCTGTCCAACATCAACTCCCAGAGTTCACTCAAACTCATGTTCATTGAGTCGGTGATGCCATCCAGCCATTTCATCCTCTGTCGTCCCCTTCTCCCCCTACTCCCAATCCCTCCCAGCATTAGAGTATTTTCCAATGAGTCAACTCTTCGCATGAGGTGGCCAAAGTATTAGAGTTTCAGCTGCAGCATCAGTACTTCCAATAACCACCAGAGAAGACTCTACACATGAACATCACCAGAAGGTCAACACCAAAATCAGATTGATTATATTCTTTGCAGCCAAAGGTGGAGAAGCTCTATATAGTCAGCAAAAACAGGACTGGGAGCTGACTGTGGCTCAGATCATAAACTCGTTATTGTCAAATTTAGACTTAAATTGAAGGAAGTAGGGAAAACTACTAGACCATTCATGTATGACTTAAATCAAATTGCTTATGATTATACAGTGGAAGTGAGAAATAGATTTAAGGGCCTAGATCTGATAGACATAGTTGCTGATGAACTATGGATGGAAGTTTGTGACATTGTACAGGAGACAGGGATCAAGACCATCCCCAAAGAAAAGAAATTCAAAAAATCAAAATGGCTGTCTGGGGAAGCCTTACAAATAGCTGTGAAAACAAGAGAAGTGAAAAGCAAAGGAGAAAAGGAAAGATATAAACATCTGAATGCAGAGTTCCAAAGAATAGCAAGGAGAGATAAGAAAGCCTTCTTCAGCGATCAATGCAAAGAAATAGAGGAAAACAACAGAATGGGAAAGACTAGAGATCTCTTCAAGAAAATTAGAGATACCAAGGGAACATTCATGCAAAGATGGGCTCAATAAAAGACAGAAATTGTATAGACCTAACAGAAGCAGAAGATATTAAGAAAAGGTGGCAAGAATACATAGAAGAACTGTACAAAAGAGAGCTTCACAACCCAGATAATCATGATTGTGTGATCACTCACCTAGAGCTAGACATCTTGGAATGTGAAGTCAACTGAGCCTTAGGAAGCATCACTATGGACAAAGCTAGTGGAGGTGATGGAATTCCAGTTGAGCTATTTCAAATCCTGAAAGATGATGCTGTGAAAAGCAATGTTAACATATAATATAAATTAATAAAATAAAACAAATTAATTTATTATACAGAAATATAAATTATATTTTAAATATAAATAGCATTGATTATTTAATAGCATATTATTTAATCTCCACATGTTTGTGTTTTCTATAGTTTTTTCCTGTAATTCCTGTAATTGACATCTAGTCTCATAGCATTCTGGTCAGCAAAGATGCTTAATAGCATTTCAATTTTCTTGTATCTACTTTGGTTTGATTTGTGACCCAAGATGTGATTTATCCTGGAGAATGTTCCATGTGCACTTGATAAGAAACTGTGTTCCTCTGTACGTGAATGAATTGCCATTAAGGTATCAGTTAGGTACATCCAGTCTAATGTGCCACTTACACCTTGTATTTCCCTATTAATTTTCTCTTTTGATGATCTATCCATTAGTGTCAGTTCAATTCAGTCACTCAGTCATGTCCCACTCTTTGTGACCCTAGGAATAGCAGCATGCTAGGCCTCACTGTCCAAGGCACTCTCAAGAGTCTTCTTCAACACCACAGTTCAAAAGCATCAACTCTTCTACACTCAGCTTTCCTCACAGTCCAACTCTCACATCCATACATGACCACTGAAAAAATCATACCCTTGACTAGACGGACCTTTGTTGTAGTGGGATATTAAAATCTCCTATTGTTCTGTTACTGTCAATTTCCCCTTTTTGTCTTTTACGGTTTCCTTTATGTATTGAGGTGCTCATATTTGTGCATAAATATTTATAATTGTTATGTCTTCTTCTTGGATTGACCCATGATTTTTATGTAATGTTCTTCCCTATCTCTTGGAATATTTTTAATTTTAAGGTGTATTTTGTCTGATGTGATAATTGCTACTCTGGCTTTCTTTTACTATTCATTTTCATGGAGTATCTTTTTTCATCCTCTCACTTTCAGTCTATATGTGTCCCTAGGTCCTAAGCAAGATGCTTCTAGAAAGCATATATGTGGGTCTTGTTTTTGTATACATTTAGTCTATCTGTGTCTTTTATTTGGAATATTAATCCATTTACATTTAAAGTCATTTTTAACATATATGTTCCTATAGGTATTTTCTTAGTTGTTTTGGATTTCTCTTTGTAGGTTTTCAACTTTTCTGATGTTTCTTGCCTACAGAAGTCCTTTTGGCATTTGTTGTAAAGCTGGCTTGCTGGTAATAAATTCTCTTAACTTTTGCTTTTCTGTAAAGTTTTTGATTTCTCCATAAGTTTTAAATGAGATCATCACTGGATAGAACAATCTTGGTTATAGGTTTTTCCCTTTTATTACTTTAAATATACACTGTCATTCCCTTCTGACCTGCAAATTATCTGTTGAAAGATCAGCTGTTAATAATATGGGGTTTTCCTTGAGTGTTACTTGTTGATTTTAACTTGGTGCTTTTTTTTGTTTATTGTTTCTTTGATTGATATATTTCTTGGCATGTTTCTCTTTGGATTTATACATTATGGAATTTTCTGCCCTTCTTGGACTAGATTGACTATTTCATTTCCCTTGTTAAGGAAGATATGTACTATAATCTCTTCAAAAATTTATTCAGACCTTTTATTTTACTCTTCTTTTGAGCCCTCATAATTTGAATGCTAGTGAATTTAATTTTGTCCCATAGATCTCTGAAACTATCCTCAGTTTCTGTCATTCTTTTGTCTTCATTCTGCTATACAACAGTTGTTTCCATCATTCTATCTTCCAGCTCACCTATTTGTTTTTCTGTTATAGTTATTCTATTGACTCCTTCTAGATTGTTTTTAATTTCATTATTTGTGCTGTTCATCACTGTTTGCTTACTCTTATTCCTTTTAGGTCCATGTTAAATGTGTTAAATGATGCTTGCACTTTGCCCATTATATTTTCAAGATTTTGGATCATCTTTACTATCACTCTGAATTCTTTTTAAGCTAGTTTGCCTATTTCCACTGCATTTATTTGGTCTTGTGTGTTTCACCTTTTTCCTTCATGTACCCAGTATTTTTTCTGTCTTTCATCTTATGTAATATATTGTGTTTGAGGTCTCCTTTCCTTGAGGTATAGGACAGTAGTTCCTCTTGCTTTTGGTCTCTGCCCTTGGTTAGTGAGGTTGGTCCAGGGGTTTGTGTAAGATTCATGTTGGGAGAGACTCGTGTCTGTGTTCAAGTGAAAGGAGGTGAGTTTTACCCTCTGATGGCCAGGGATGTGTGAAGTGGTGTGTTTTGAGATGTCTGTAGGGAGTCTGCCTGCAGATGATTGGGTCTGTGTTCTTGTCTTTCTTGCTGTTTGGATGAGTTTTCTTGCTGTGCTGGCCTTGGGTACAGGTGGAGGTCTTGATTGGAGTTCTCACTAGCTAATACTGCTTCAGGTCAGGAGTTCTCTGACAGTCTTGTATCTTGGAATCAGCATTCCCACACCAGAAGCCCAGGCCTGATCTCTGGTCAAGGAACCAAGATGCCACAAGTTGTTTGGTATGACAAGAAAGGGGAATAAAACAGACACATAAAGCAAACAAACAAAAACATCAAAAAAAAAAAAAAAAGGAAAAAAAAAAATATATTCTGTGCTCATGAATTGGAAGAATTAACATTGTCAAGTGTCCATGTTGCCTAAAGCAATCTACTGATTCAATGGAATCCTTATCAAAACCCCAAGGACATTTTTCACAAAAACAGAACTCAAAATTCTAAAACATATATGGAACNAAAAAAAAAAAAAAAAGGAAACAAAAAATGAATCCCAGAGAAATGGTAAATGAAAAATCAGACAAATAGAAATAAAAACAATGGTACAAACACACAAATACATACATATATATATATATATATATATATATACACACACAAATAAAACCAAAACATTCCAAGAAAATTATTTACAAAAGAGTAACCTGGTGAAAAAAGGAAACCAAAACTGATATCAACCAATTAAAAACAAAATTAACTAAAACACAAAACAGGAAACAAGACCAAAGCAGAGAGCCAGTTGAGGAATAAAGCAAAGCAAACAAAACAAACCAGGAAATATACTGAAAAGAGAAAAAAAGAAGAAGAAAGTAAAGTTTTAAAAAAGTATATTAAAATATTCAAATATCTTAAAGAATATTTACAGCAACGAAAGAAAAACAAAGAAAAAAAGAGAGACAAGAAAGAAAGAAAAACAACAACACAGAGCTGCAAAAAGCCAGCATAATAGTACAAGTACATAAAAGAAATTGAAAGTGTGATTTGAAAAATAAATTACCAAAATTGAAGTAATAGTAATAACAAGAACAACAGAAAAAAAAAAGAAAAGAAAGAGAGAAAATCCAGAACCAACTACAGAATGAATCAAAGTAGAACAACTGTTTCTCTAAGATCTCAGTTGCCAGCATCCTTTTCCCTACTGTGAGCCACAGCCCATCACCACCTCCCTAACAGACCTTCCAACACTGTGAGGGAGAAAGTGGTTTCATTTCTGGACTTGATCTGGGGACAGCTCAGACTCTAATCTCGCTCTACTCTTTCATTTTTGTGCCTTCAATGTCCACAGCTGCCTGAGTTAAGACATTTTCTTTTGTGCAAACACTCATCTTTTTATATATTCCATAGACAATCTGCCTAGTTGAACATGTGGATTTAATATGAAGCTTACACAGCTAGTAGGAAGGATTTTAATCCTCTTCCTTAACAATTATACCCTTGTAGCTCCATTGTGGTTTTACTCCCACCTATGCATGTGGGTCATCCACAACTTTGCTTCTGAGGCTGTCCTGGAAACTTGAGTCTGTCCCAGTGAGAACCAGGCATGAAGATGCCATGGCTACTAGAATTATATGGACCCTGGTGGCATCAGGTGCACAGGGAAACTGGAGGACTTAGGTACAGGAGATATGGCATTATCATGACTCTTTTCTAGCCTCTGGCAGCTCTGTCCCAGTGAAAACAAAGCTTGGAAGTGGCATGACTGCTTGGATCACAGAAATCTCAGTGACACCACGTGCACAGTGAAGCAGAAGATATGGTCCCCCTAGGATATATTTATAGCCTCTGGCAGCTGCCATTCAAAGAACATCCCTAGCTGGCCCTTTTCTACTGCTCTGTGCATCACACACTCAAAGGGCCACCCTCTCTTGGGTCTTTCTCTGCTGATCAACTGCTTGTACCAGCATCTGGGGAAAGAGAGGCTACAGTGATGTTTGCATCTATTGTGTATGAGTCTCCAGTAGCACCCTGCTTTCATTGCTGCCTAGATTTCCTCCAAAGGCATTCCCCACCACTATCTCCTTCTGCCTGTCCCTTTATGTTGCCTTTCTGCAGTCAACAGCAGTCCTCACACCAGGAATTTTCTCCCATTTTCACACTACAGCTCCCAACTGCTGCACATTCCAGTGGACTTTCATCCCTGTCCAGAGTACATAGGAGTGATAGTTGTTCCAGTCATGCCTGACTCTCTGCAACCCCATGGACTATAGCCTGACAGATTCCTATGTCCATGGAATTTTCCTGACAGATTCCTATGTCCATGGAATTTTCCAGGCAAGATTACTGGAGTGGGGGTACATAGTTGTTTGGTTCTTCCTCTATTCAGACTGCCACAGATGAGCTACTTCACTCTCTGACAGTCTCAAATGCTTTCTCTCTTTGGCAAAAAGTTGCCCTGATGTGGAGATCTTATCTCTCCTCAGCTCCCACACCACCCATGTGCAGGTCTGCTCCCTCTTACATACCTCTCTTTTAACCTTTCTTTATAGGTCCTACCAAGTTTGCATGGATATATATTTATTTCTTATAATCAGGGACTCCTTTGCAACTTCTCAACTGGTGTTCTGTGAGATCGTCTGCAACTGAAGATATATTCATGATGTATCCTTGGAGTGAAATGCACTCCACATCCACCAAGTCTTCCACCACCTTGTCCCTCTATTTTGTTAATGTTTATTTTAAATTGAAACTTGGTTGTTACCAGTGTGTTAGTTTTAGGTGTATCAATACACCTAAAACTAACACATTGGTAACACACCTGACCTGTCTTTTGAGAAATCTGTCAAGGCTGTATATTGTCACCCTGCTTATTTAACTTATACACAGAGTACATCATGAAAAACACTAGACTGGAAGAAACACAAGCTGGAATCAAGATTGCCGGGAGAAATATCAGTAACCTCAGATATGCAG
>SJYA01010425.1:0-13709 GCA_006410615.1 Neotragus moschatus
GGCTGCAAAGAATATAATCAATCTGATTTGGTGTTGACCATCTGGTGATGTCCATGTGTAGAGTCTTCTGTTTTGTTGTTGGAAGAGGGTGTTTGTGATGACCAGTGCGTTTTCTTGACAAAACTCTATTAGTCTTTGCCCTGCTTCATTCTGCCAACTTTTTCACTCTCCAAGGCCAAATTTGCCTGTTACTCCAGGTGTTTCTTGACTACCTCCTTTTGCATTCCAGTCCCCTATAATGAAAAGGACATCTTTTTGGGGTGTTAGTTCTAAAAGATCTTGTAGGTCTTCATAGAACCATTCAACTTGAGCTTCTTCTGCCTTACTGGTTGGGGCATAGACTTGGATTACTGTGATATTGAATAGTTTGCCTTGGAAACAAACAGAGATCATTCTGTCGTTTTTGAGACTGTATCAAGTACCGCATTTTGGACTCTTTTGTTGACCATGATGGCTACTCCATTTCTTCTGAGGGATTCCTGCCCGCAGTAGTAGATATAATGGTCATCTGAGTTAAATTCACCCATTCCAGTCCATTTTAGTTTGCTGATTCCTAGAATGTTTATGTTCACTCTTGCCATCTCTGTTTGAGCACTTCCAATTTGCCTTGATTCATGGACCTGACATTCCAGGTCCCTATGTACATGTATAGTACATTACATGTATCCATTAGCCACTTCCAAGCCATTTTCCTTCCTCTGGTTCAGATTTTTTAAGGCTAATTCTAGACATTTTATTATGATGTCATTTACTTTTATTTATTAAATAAATTATTCCATATATTCTATTATTTACATATATTATTGTTTTTATAATAATACATATTGTTAGAGTATAATATATATTCAATTTTAAAATCAAATATCCAGTCAGTTGTTCACGCATACCAAATTTTATGGCACTTCATTTATTGCACTTTGCATATATTGTGTTTTTTTACAAATTGAGGTTCTGTGCTAATGCTGTGTCAGGCAAGTCTATCAATACTGTCCTTCCAACAGCATATGCTTGCTTTGTGTCTCTGTTATATTTTGCTAACTCTCACATTTCAAACTTTTTCATCATTATTATATTCTTTATGGTGATCTGGGATCAGTGATCTTTGATGTTACTATTGTCATTGTTTTGGGGTGCTATAAACCCTGCACACAAGATGGCAAAACTTATTGATAAATGTGGGTTCTGACTGCTCCACCAACCAGCCCTTCCTCATCTCTCTCTCTCTCCTCAGGCCTCCCTATTTCCTGAGACATAGAAATATTGAAATTAAGCCAATTAATAACCCTACAACAGCCTCTAAGTGTGCAAGTGACAGGAAAAGTCACACATTTCTTCTTTTAAAAGCTAGAAATAATTAAGCTTAGTGAGGAAGGCTGAAAGCTAGGCCTCTTGCACCAAAGAGTTAGCCAAGTTGTGAATGCAAGGGAAAAATTCTTGAAGGAAATTAAAAGTGCTACTCCAGTGAACACACAGAGATGGTTGAGAAAGAGAAACAGTCTTATTGCTGACATGGAGAAAGTTTTAGTGGTCTGGATAGAAGATCAAACCAGCTGCCTCATTCTCTTAAGCCAAAGCCTAATCCAAAGCAAAGTTTAACTCTCTTCAATTCTCTGAAGTCTAAGAGAGGTGAGGAAGCTTCAGAAGAAAAGTCTCATAGCAGAGGCTGGTTCATGAGGTTTAAGGCAAGAAACTATCTCCATAACCTAAAAGTATTAGTGCTGATGTAGAAACTGCAGCAAGGTATCCAGAAGATCTAGGTAATTAGTTACTGAAGGTGGCACCATTAAATAACAGATTTTCAATGTAGATGAAACAGCCTAATATTGGAAGAAGATGCCATCTAGGAATTTCATAGCTAGAGAGGAGAAGTCAGTGTCTGACTTTAAAGCTTCAAAGGACAGGGGCTAATGCAGATGGTGACTTGAAGTGAATGCCCATTTACCATTCCTAAGGCCCCTAATAATTATGCCAAATCTACTTTGCCTGTGCTCTACAAATTATAGATAGGATGACAGCACATTTATTTACAACATGGTTTACTGAATGTCTTAAGTCCACTGCTGAGATCCTGCTGCTCAAAAGGAAAAAAAAGGTTCCTTTCAGAATATGACGGGCCACTGACAAGGCACCTGGTCACCCAAGAGCTCTGATGAGGATATACAATAAGATTAGTGTTACTTTCATGCCTGCTAACACAAGGTCCATTCTGCAGCCCATGGATCAAGGAGTAGTTTTGACTGAAAGTGAAGCGACTCCTTGTGACCCCATGGACTGTAGGCCACCAGGCTCCTCTGTCCATGGGATTCTCCAGGCAAGAATATTGGAGTGTGTTGCCATTTCATTTTCCAGAGGATCTTCCTGACCCAGGGATAGAACTCCAGTCTCCCACATTGCCAGTAGATTCTTTACCGTCTGAGTCATCAGGGGTTCCAGTTTTGACTATCAAGTTTTATTACTTAAGAAACATCACTTTATAAGACTATAGCTGTCATAGTGATTCCTCTGATGGATCTGGGCAAAGTCTATTGAAAAGCTTCTGGAATGAACTCACTATCCTAGATGTCACTAAGAACATTGAGGATTCATGGGAAGAAGCCAAAATATCAACATGGACATGAGTTTGGAAGAAGTTCACTCCAGCCTTCATGGATGACTTTGAGGGGTTCAAGGCTTCGGTGGCAGCTGTACCCGCAGATGTGACAGAAATAGCAAGACAACTGAAAGTGGAGCCTGGAGATGTGTCTGAATTCCTGCAATATTGTGATACAGATTTAATGGATGAAGAGTTGCTTCCTTTGGGTGAGCAAAGAAAGTGGTTTCTTGAGCTGGAATCTACTTCTGGTGAAGATGTTGTGAAGGTTGTTGAAATGGCAACAAAGGATTTAGAATATTAAATCAGCTAAGTTGATAAAGCAGCATCAGAGTTTGACAGGATTGACTCTAATTTTGAAAGAAGTTCTATGTGGGTTAAATGCTGTCAAACAGCACTGCATGCTCCAGAGAAACTGCTCCTGAAAGAGTCAGTCAATGGGGCAAACTTCACTGTGGTCTTATTTTAAGAAATTTCCACAGAAACTACCCCAACTTTGAGCAACTACCACACTGATCAGTCAGCAGCCATCAACATCAGGGCAAGACGTTCCACCAAAAAAAAACGATTAACAACTTGTTAAAGGCTCAGATGACAGTTAGCATTTTTTAGCAATAAAGTATTTTTAAATTAAGGAATGTACTTTTTAAAGACATAATTCAGTTGCACACTTAATAGACTACAGTATAGTGTAAACATAACTTTTACATCCACTGGGAAACCAAAAAATTCATGTGACTCACTTTATTATTTATTGCAGTGGTCTGAAACTGAATCCGCAATATTTCTGAGGTATGTCTGTTGATTCCCAGGTGGTACTAGTGGTAAAGAACTCACCTGTCAATACAGGAGTCAAGAGACAGGGGTTTGACCCCTGGGTTACAAAGATCCCCTGGAGGAGGTCATGGCAACCCACTCCAGGATTCTTGCCTGGAGAATCCTCATGGACAGAAGGGCCTGGCAGGCTACAGTCCATGGAGTTGCAAAGAGTCAGACACTACTGAAGTGGCTTAGCACACATGCTCACATGTCTGCACATAAATCTTTGATCACATTTCTGATTCTGTCCTTGGGATAGAATGTTAAAAAATGGAATTTTGGGTAAAGATGAAAGCTCTTGATGGCTTATGATATCTTGCCAGATTGCTTTGCTGAAAACATTCATCCATTTTCACTCCCATGAATAACACGAGAGCCCCATTTTCCTTCCCCCTAACCGACACCCAGTCATTGAACTGATAGTTTGAAATGCATTCTGAAAGAATCCTCTTCACCCAGAAGCTAATGGTGAGGTCTTTGGAGTCAGTCAAGGCTGAGATTCAATCCTTAGCCTGTATAGCCCCATGATATGTGAGTCAGTCTCTGAACATCTGCTTCCTCATTCAGTAGATAAAAATACATAACACATAGAGTTTTGTGATGATTAGATGTTATAATATTTATAAAGTGCTTAGCGTGGTCCTGGCAAACAGTTCAAAAAATGCCTGTTTTAGACTAAAAGTCCCATGAGGTCATGTCTATTGGTGCTGGTTTCTTGTATTGCTGTTGTTTTGCCTCCACTTGGTGTCCAGTGAGGAGCTAGCACTCAATAACCAATACCTGAGGGCTCAGGTGAGGAAGGGTGAGGAGTACAGCCCTGATGGGTCTCCAGTCAGTCTCTCTGACAGCAGGAGGGAGGTGACCCTTGTCTTGCGAAGCCTCAGGCCTTCCAGCTCACTCTGGCCCTGACCAAGCCTGCAGCTGCTCGTCACTGATCCTGGAGGCTGTTCATCTGCAGATTCAGAGCAGCAAGATCCTCACTGTATGAATGAGAAAAGCTCTGTAGAGAAAGGGATATTGCCAGAAGTTTTATCAAGAACATGAAGGGTGCTTTCTTTGTCAGTGGCTGGGGGAGTTTATGGCCAGTGAGCCTATGTCCTCGCCCTCAAGGATGCCACTTAGCTCTGGGGGACAGTGCGGAGACCCACCAGAGTGTTTCAAGCATGCCGCCTGACCCCAGATTCACTTCTTGGGAGTTTTGACCTCACCAACATCTGTAATACAACCCCTGACTTGGACGCTGTGGCTTCAGCTAGTAGGGAGAGTGCAGCTTCTTCCCTGATGCTGGTGAACAGGCTGGTGTAAGGAAGAGAAGCCCCAGTTGCTCCGTGCCCTTGTGTACTGAGTCCCAGAAGGAAGCATCCTCTGTATAGCTAGAAGAGGGCACAGCTGGATGTAGGCCAGTCAGTCTGTAAGGACCGGAAGTGTGGCTTGGCCTTTCTCACAGACCTCTGGTCCAGAGCATTCTCCTAGGACCAGGGAGGCCTGGGGCTCTTGTGGCATCTCTGCTGAACATCACCACCTATGTGAAGGCCTAGCTCCTGCCTACCATCCATTCTAGAATCTAACTCTCTCTCTACCTCGTCTTTGGAACGCTCATGAGTGGTTCAGAGAAATGATGGCTCCTCTTTTTTCTGAGAAGTACTTATCTTTTTTCAAGGAGGAGCTAATCTAATTGACTTGCCTGAAAAATGCAGTGACTCTGTATTAGCAATACTTGGTCTATTTTCTTAATGAAAAGTCAATATCCCCTTCCTAACATCATACATAAAAATAAGCTCAAAATGGATTAAAGACTTAAATGTAAGGTCAGAAACTATAAAGCTCTTAGAGGAAAACATAGGCAGTACATTCTTTGACATACATCACAGCAAGATCCTCTGTGACCCACCTCTTAGAGTAATGGAAATAAAAACAAAAAATAAACAAATGGGATATAATTAAACTTCAAAGATTTTGCACAGCAGAGGAAACTATAAGATTAAAATACAATGCTCAGAAGAGAGAAAATAAGTGCAAATGAAACAACTGACAAAGGATTAATCTCCAGAATATATAAGTAGTTCATACAGCTCAGTATTAGGAAAAAAACCAACCTAATAAAAAAATGGGCAGAAGACCCTAAATAGACATTTCTCCAAAGAAGACATACAGATGGCCAATAAATGCATGAAATGTTCAACATCACTCATTATTAGAGACATGCAAATCAAAACTAGAATGAGGTATTGTCTCACTCCAGTCAGAATGGTCATCATCAAAAAACATATAAACAATAAACGCTGGAGAGGATGTGGAAAAAAGGGAGCCTTCCTACACTGTTGGTAGGAATGTAAATTGATATAGCCATTATGGAAAACAGTATGGGGAATCCTTTAAAAATAGGCATAAATCTACCATTATGACCTGGCAATCCTACTACTGGCATATATTCTGAGGAAGCCATGACAGAAAAAGACACATGTACCCTCAGTATTCATAGCAGCATGGTTTACAATAGCCAGGAGATGGAAGCAGCCTAGATGTCCATCAACAGATGTATGGATGAAGAAGATGTGATACATATATACAATGGAATATTACTCAACCATAAAAAAGAATGAATTTGAGTCAGTTCTGGTGAGGTAGATGAATCTAGAGCCTGTTATACAGAGAAGAAAGGCAGAAAGAGAAAAACAAATATAGTACATTAACACATATATATGAAATCTAGAAAAGTGATACTGATGAACCTATTTACAGAGAAAGAAAGGAGATGAAGATGAAGAGAATGGACTTGTGGACACAGTCAGGGAGGGAGAGAGTGAGACGAATGGAGAAAGCAGCACTGACATATATATATTATCAGGTGGAAGACGGACTGCTGGTGAGAAGTTGCTGTGTAGCACAGGGAGCCAGCCTGGTGCTCTGTGATGACCTGGAGCGATGAGACTGAGGGAGGGGAGGGAGTCTAAGGAGGGAGGGAATGTATTACATAATTATGGCTGATATGTGTTTTTGTATGGCAGAAACCAACAGAACACTGTAAAAATTCAAAAATATATTTGAAAAAAAGTCTGTGTTCCACTGAATCCTCAAGGCTAGGGCAGTAGCCTCAGTGCTATCTATCTGTAACTGGAGTAATTAAACATGTCCTGAAGCCAAATATAAATATATACACACACACACACACACACACACACACACATATATGTGTGTGTATTAAATGAATAAAAAAAATTCATGTCCCTTAAGGTTAATTTAATTACTAGTAACGTCCTGGGCTTATTAACTATTTGCATTTCCCATCTATCACTTTAAAATTCATGTCCTCTGGCCATTGAACAAGGGAATTTGTTAGCTTTTACCAAGTCTTTAAAATGTAACCACACTTTATATTCAAAAAGTTCACATCTAAGAATTTATCTTAAAGAAAGAAAGCAACTATATTCACAAATACATATATATTTATTATATTAATTATATATTTCCAATTTTTTATAATCAGAAAAAATAATCAATGTGATTTGAGGAGAAAACCAAAAAATAGAAAAATTTCCATAGAAAATTATTAAATAATTTTAGTTTCTGGACACATTAAACCTAATTGAATTAATCCTGAGAATCCCAGTGGTCACCCATTCTATTATCTAGTCTATTATCTATTATAGATTTTATCTGGACCAATTGGAAATCATTTACTTTTCAATTTTCAGAAGAATTTGGTCAGTGAGTCACCCATGAAAGTGAAAGTGAAGTTGCTCAGTCATGTCCGACTCTTTGTGACCCCATGGACTGTAGCCTATCAGGCTCCTCCGTCCATGGGATTTTCCAGGCAAGAGTGCTGGAGTGGATTGCCATTGCCTTCTCCAGGGGATCCTCCCGACCCAGGGAAAGAACCCAGGTCTCCTGCATTGCAGACAGATGCTTGACTGTCTAAGCCACCAGGGAAGCCCAAGTCACCCATATTTACTGCTTATTGTCTAATATGAAACCTTGTAACCATTTGAAAAGTCTTTCTCTAAGGGAAAGCTCTCCTCTGGGTGTTTACTCTGTCTGGGCCAGTCATCAACATGAGATCCAGCTCACAGTTTCCTTTGCACTTTGCCCTTCTTTTTTATATAATCTCTGTTCAAAGATGCACCAGGATTTGAGACTACTGTTTTAGGTTGTTAAGTCAGGGCATGTCTCAGTTTCATGGGAGGAAGTGTGGTCATGCAGAAAGAACAAGATATGGATTCAGATTTAAATCTCAGCTCTACATTTATTAGCTGTGTGATCTTGTTGTTCAGTTGCTAAATCACGCCTGACTCTATGTGTGACCCCCATGGATTGCAGCACTCCAGTCTTTCCTATCCATCACCATCTTTCAGAGTTTGCTCAAACTCATGTGCATTGACTCAATGATGCCTTCCTGTTGTCCCCTTCTCCTCCTGTCTTTTCCCAGCATCAGGATCTTTTCCAGTGAGTCAGATCTTCACATCAGGTGGCCAAAGTATTGGAGCTTCAGCTTCAGCATCAGTCCTTTCAAGGAATATTCAGGATTTATTTCCTTTAGGATTGACAGGTTTGATCTCCTTGCTGTCCAAGGGACTCTCAAGAGTCTTCTCCAACACCACAGTTCAAAAACATCAATTCTTCGTTGCTCAGTTTTCCTTATACTGTAACTCTCACATCCATACATGACTACTGGAAAAATCATAGTTTTGACTATTCAGACCTTTGTCAGCAAAGTGATGCCTCTGCTTTTTAATATGCTGTTTAGGTTTTTCATAGCTTTCTTCCAAAGAATAAGTGTCTTTTAATTTCATGGCTGCAGTCAATGTCTGCAGTGATTTTGGAGCTCAAGAAAATAAAACCACTGTCATTGTTTCCATTGTTTCCCCATCTATTTGCCACTGAAATGACAGGACTGGGTGTCATTATCTTAGTTTTTGAATGCTGAATTTTGTCAGCTTTTTCACTTTCCTCTTTCAACTTTATCAGAACGCTTTAGTTCCTCTTGGCTTTTTGCCATTAGGGTAGTGTCATCTGCATATCTGAGATTGTTTCTATTTCTCCTGGAAATCTTGATTCTAGCTTATTTGATTCATCCATCCCAGCATTTTACATGATGTACTCTGCATATACATTAAATAAGCAGGGTGACAATATACAGCCTTGATGTACACCTTTCCTGATTTTGAGCCAGTCTGTTGTGCCATATCCAGTTCTAACTGTTGCTTCTTGACCTGGATCCAGGTAAGGTGGTCTGGTATTTTTATCTCTTTAAGGATTTTCCAGTTTGTTATGATCTTATGCTCTTTAAAAAGGGTAATAGTGCCTACTTTTTAGTGTTATGAGAATGAGAGAGCATATACACACCTGGAAGCCTGGTGGCTCAGACGATACAGTTTGCCTGAAGTTCAGGAGACTGGGGTTTGATCCCTGGGTTGGGAAGATCCCCTAGAGAAAGGAATGGCCACCTACTCAAGTATTCTTGCCTGGAGAATTCCATGGACAGAGAAGCCTGGCAGGTTACAATCCATGGGGTTAAAGAGTTGGACACAACTGAGTGACTAACACTTTCATATTACAGTTGGGCCTGGCAGGGAAGCACAACTCAGCGAACATCACTCTCCTTCATCATCCACCTCTCATTCCCTGGTACAACCACCGGGGAGAAGAGACTCCTGCAGAATATAAGGGGATGTCCTGTAGGGAGTGGACATGAAGACGGAAGGAAACCAGTGGCTGGAGAGACAGAGGAGGTTTGATAGTGAGGGTCAGAACTGGCAGAAAGCCTGGACTGGGTGTTCTGTAAATGTACGAAGGGTCTCGGGAGAGGAGGGTAATCCACCTGGCTTACATAGATTGGAAGAAAGTAAGGTGGGTGAGGTAGGGGAATGGGAATCACTACTATTCTCTCCTGACAGGCTAGGTCACCAATGGGCAAAGGAACATTAGGCCAGGTAAACAAGGTTGGTAACATTTCAGGTAAGAAACAGAAAAATAACAGTAAGAATAAGATATTTTCTTAATGTCACAAACACTAGCTAGTTCTTAGCAGCCCTGGGATTTCTTTGGAGGGAATGATGCTGAAGCTGAAACTCCAGTACTTTGGCCACCTCATGTGAAGAGTTGACTCATTGGAAAAGACTCTGATGCTGGGAGGGATTGGGGGCAGGAGGAAAAGGGGATGACAGAGGATGAGATGGCTGGATGTCATCACTGACTCGATGGCCGTGAGTTTGAGTGAACTCCGGGAGTTGGTGATGGACAGGGAGGCGTGGCGTGCTGCGATTCATGGGGTCGCAAAGAGTCAGACATGACTGAGCGACTGAACTGAACTGAACTGAGCAACCCAAATTGGTTTCTTTGACTATCAGAGGAAATGTCAAGTCTGGGAATAAGATCAAGGTTTGAATTAAATCAACTACAACTGATAACAGTTAAGAATTATAACCAATCATATAGCACAGGGAACTATATTCAATGTCCTGAGATAAACCATAATGGAAAAGAATAAAGAAAAAAAGAATGTGTATACACACACACACACATATATACACACATACATATATTCAAATATATATATAATATATATATTAGAATTATATATATATAACTGAATCACTTTACTGTACAGGAGAAGTTAACATTGTAAATCAACTATATTTCAATTTTTGCCAAAAACTTATATTAACTCACAAGCAGTATACATGATTATAAAATTTACTTGAAAATTTATGGAGCGAAGAATTACCAAGATACTTTTGGGGAAATAACAAAGATGGAAGGCATGTTCTAATAGATGAAAAGCTCATTATACAAGTATAGTAATGAGTTTGAAACAGAGTAATGGAACCAAATAAAAAGGTCAGAAGTAAATCCACATATGTATATGTGGTCTGTTAATTAATGATTAAGAGAGCTCTGCACTGCAGGGGGAAATGACAAGTGATTTCAACAAATGATGTTGGGGCAAGGGCATCTCTATGTGGAGTAGAATGAAATGATTCATATCTCAGGCCACACATAAAAATAAATGCCCAGCTGGACTGTAGAGTTACATGCAAAAGACAAATTAGATAAGCTTTTGGGAGATAACACAGAAGAACCTCCAGATCCTAAGATCTTAGGATAGAGAAACAGGACATGAAACATTAATTACTGATAAACTGAACTTTGTTGAAATGAAGAACTTCTGTTCAACAAAACATCATTTACAGAATGAAAGGGTAACCCATTGGAGAGAATTTTCAATACATATACACAATAAAGAAATTATATAAAACATACATCTCAAAAATCAGTTTAAAAAAAAAACAGACTACTCAGTCAAAAATGGGCAAAATATTTGAATACACATATTACAAAAGACATCAAAAGTGTGAAAAAAATATGCATATGTTTTTTAACATCATTAATTATCAGAAAAATGAAAATAAATGCAGAAGACAGTACTACATATCCATCAGAATGACTAAAATGAGAAAGGCTGAAAATACCAAGTAGTTTACAAGGACATGGACCATGCTATGTGGCTGGTGGGAGTGGGAACTGCTATAAGCAATGAATAAGTAGGGACATCCTGCAACATGGTTGTAGCTCAGATATCACATTGTGAAAAAGAAGTTATACACAAAAAAAGGTACACACTGTATGAGTCCATTTGAATGAAGTTATCATTTGCTAAATTTATAAAATTTGGAGAAAAAGATAAAATTTTATGTTCCTTGTCTGCACTTTGCCAGTTTTTTGATATATTTACACTGGAGGCCAGTGCACTTAGATAAGACAAAAAACATTAAAGGCATAAGAATTGAAACAAGATGTAAAAATATCTTCATTGGTAGATCACATAAAATTATACCTGGAAAAGCCAAATGTATCAAAGATAAAACAAATTTAAGTGATAGGATTCATCAAGTTAGCAGGATAAAAAATTATTATACAAAAACAAATAGATTTCATATATAAAAATAATACCCAGTTATAATGGAGGAGAAAAACTATAATCACAATAGCAGCATGACAAGATGAAATAATATTGATGATTAAATTTTTAGTGTTCAAAACCTCTATGAAGAACATTTTAAACATTTTTAAGATGCATAAAATAAACTTGAATAAATGTTAGATACTCTTTGTTCTTAGATAGGATATCCTTAAAAGATATCAGTTCTTCCTAATTTATACATTTAATGAAATCCTAAAAAAAACCACCAAAAGTTTTTGTTGCTGTTGAAGCTACAAAAGTGATACTTAATTTGGAAAAACAAACACAAAAGAATACCTAGGAAAACACTGAAAATGAAAAGCTATGAGGGGTAATGAGCCCTATTGCATTCAGCTCAGTTCAGTCAAGTCACTCAGTTGTGTCTGACTCTCTGCAATCCCACGGACTGCAGCACACCAGGCCTCCCTGTCCATCAGCAACTCTGGAAGCCTGTTCAAACTTGTGTCCATTGAGTCAGTGATACCATCCAACCATTTCATCCTCTGTTGTTCCCTTCTCCTCCTGCCCTCTATCTTTCCCAGTATCAGGGTCTTTTCCAATGAGTCAGCTCTTCGCATGAGGTGGCCAAACAATTGGAGTTTCAACTTCAACATCAGTTTTTCCAATGAACACCAAGGACTGATCTCCTTCAGGATGGACTGGTTGGATCTCCTTGCAGTCCAAGGGAATTTCAAGAGTCTTTTCCAACACCACAGTTCAAAAACATCAATTCGTCAGCACTTAGCTTTCTTCACAGTCCAACTCTCACATCCATACAGAACCATTGGAAAAATCATAGTTTTGACTATATGGACCTTTGTGGGAAAAGTAATGTCTCTATTTTTTAATATGCTGTCTGGGTAGGTCATAGTTTTTCTTCCAAGAAGCAAGCATCTTTTAATTTCATGGCTGCAGTCATTATGGAGCCCCAGAAAATAAGTCTGTCACTGTTTCCATTGTTTCCCAATCTATTGCCATGAAGTGATGGGACTGGATGTCATGATCTTAGTTTTTTGAATACTGAGTTTTAAGCCAGGTTTTCACTCTCCTCTTTCACCTTCATCAAGAGACTCTTTAGTTCCTTTTCACTTTCTGCCATAAGGGTGGTGTCATCTGCATATATGAGGTTATTGATATTTCTCCCAGAAATCTTGATTCCAGCTTGTTCTTCATCCAGTCCAGCATTTCATGTGATATACTCCGCATATAAGTTAAATAAACAGAGTTGACAATATACAACCTTGATGTACTCCCTTCCCAATTTGGAACAAGTCTGTTGTTCCATGTTTGGTTCTAACTCTTGCTTCTTGACCTGCATACAGATTTCTGAGGAGGCAGGTAAGGTGGTGGTCTGGTATTCCCATCTCTTGAAGAATTTTCCACGCTTTGTTGTGATCTACACAATCAAAGGCTTTGGCATAATCAATAAAGCAAATGTTTTCCTGGAATTCTCTTGCTTTTTCAATGATACAACCGACGTTGGCAATTTGATCTCTGATTCCTCTGCCTTTTCTAAATCCAGCTTGAATATCAGGAAGTTCATAGTTCACGTACTATTAAAGCCTGGCTTGGAGAATTTTGAGCATGACTTTACTAGCATGTGAGATGAATGCAACTGTGCGGTAGTTTCAATAGTCTTTGGCATTGCCTTTCTTTGGGATTGGAATGAAAACTGACCTTTTCCAGTCCTGTGGCCACTGCTGTTTGCCAAATTTCCTGACATATTGAGTCCAGCACTTTAACAGCATCATCTTTTAGGATTTGAAATAGCTCAGCTGGAATTTCATCACCTCTACTAGCTTTGTTCATAGTGATGCTTCCTAAGGCCCACTTAACTCCTCACTCCAGGATGTCTGGCTCTANGCCAAATTTCCTGACATATTGAGTCCAGCACTTTAACAGCATCATCTTTTAGGATTTGAAATAGCTCAGCTGGAATTTCATCACCTCTACTAGCTTTGTTCATAGTGATGCTTCCTAAGGCCCACTTAACTCCTCACTCCAGGATGTCTGGCTCTAGGTGAGTGATCAGTCACACCATCATGGTTATCTTGGTCATGATCTTTTTTGTATAGTTCTATTCTTACCACCTCTTCCTAATATTTTATGCTTCTATTAGTCCATATTATTTCTGTCCAACTTATTGTGTCCATCTTTGCATGAAATGTTCCTTTGGTATCTCTAGTTTTCTTGAAGAGATCTCCAGTCTTTACTACTACACATTAAAACATACTATACAGCCATGCTAGTAAAGTAATGCTCAAAATTCTTCAAGGCAGGCTTCAGCAATACGTGAACCGTGAACTTCCAGATGTTCAAGCTGGTTTTAGAAAAGGCAGA
>SJYA01010426.1:37-13689 GCA_006410615.1 Neotragus moschatus
AAAGTCAAGGTCCTTTAAGTTCCTTCTCAAGGACAATAGATAACGTTCTGAGCCTTGTGGTTAGAGCTATTTTGCAGACACGGAAACCTCCACCAGGTGGAAGAAGTTCTCCGTATGCCCCTCGCAAGCACATAGCCCACAGACCGGTTGGAATCAGAAGGCTGATATATTGACTTCTGATTACCTCACCACCAACCAATCAGAAGAATGTTCATGAGCTGATCACGTATCCCACAATCCATCTCCCTCACACTGTCTTTAAAAGCCTTTCCTTGGAGCCTTGGGGGAGTCTGTTAAGCACTGGCTGCCCTGAATTCTTTGCTTAGTGCCCTGTGATAAACACTTCACTTTCCTTTACCACAACTAGTGTCAGTAGGCTAGCTTTACTGCAGACAGACAAGGGAGCCTAAGTTTGGTTCAGTAACAAAAACAGTCCTAATTAAAGGCAAGCTAGGGAATAGGATGCAAGGAGCCCTTCCTAAAACTTAAAACAACCAGTCTTCCCATCCGCCACCCCCACCCCCCACATACACACACAAGTTCTCAGCCCAGTCCACCAGATCTACAGGCCAAGAGGCAACATAGATGTCTCCATGTTGGCAGCATAATAATCAGATAATAATAATCAGTCAATTTTGATATTTTTAAAAAGCTTCTTGGCCATGTTGCACTGCATGTGGGATCTTCCCAGACCAGGTATCGAACCTGTGCCCCCTGCAAAGGAAGCTTGGCATCTTAACCACTGGACCACCAAGAAAGTCCCAGTATTTGGCTTTTTAATCATAGACAAAAGATTCTTTCCCTCCCATTTGTCCTTGTTACCATTGTCGAATCTCGGGTCAGTTTCTAGAGACACCAAAAGTCTAAGCTGAGTCTGGAGAGATGAATGAGTTCCCCAGATAAAGAGAGACTAGGTCATTCCAAGTATTTACACGAGCCCAGGCAAGGTTCTGAGGCTTCCTAGGACATGTTTTGTGGAATAATATGCTCTCTCTGTGATAGAATCTAGGTTCCCACTGAGGCACTATGGCATAAGAGTTTAGCATAGGAATTCATGGGCTACGCTGTTGGGTTTAAATTCTAGCTCTCTGACTTACGAGTTACTTCTTTGTGCTTCAGTTCCTCATCTATAAAATAGAATTATGGTGTGGCAGTGAGCAAAAAAAAAAAAAAAAAAAGAATTATGGTAATACCCAGCTCTTAGTGTTGCTGGGATGATTACATAAATTGATACATGGAGAGAACTTAGAATAGTGATGGTACATAGTAGATGTTTCATAATTATCAGATTTACCACTCATAATTCACAGGTAAGCTTTGGAGCAGCCCACCTTTTTCTTTCACTCTTCAACCCAAGTACACCCTGTACAAGAAACTTTCTTTGACTAATCTGAAATGACAGTCTGTTGCATACCACCCCAGTGTACTTCATTTCTGGATATCAACATTTTAACAGATTCATTGTCTAACACTAGCCTGGATAATCTGTCACCTCAATAGAGAGGGAAGTTCACTGAAGAAAATCAAGGCGCTGTCTTGTGACACAATGATTCAGCTATACATTCAGCGTTCAGTCAGCAAGTGTTTATGACAGACATCATGTCTCACACATTTTCCCCTAAAGCCCCACATCAGAGAATTAGGTAGAGGGTGATTGATTTAAGGGTCTCAGAAAGACGTTTGTCTCCAATCTCTCTCCTCCTGACTACTCGAAAGATTCAGCACTGATTTCATGTCTTCAACCCCTTCTTAAGGGTGAAGCATGCTAGTGGGTCAAAGGTCTAGGTTACCCAGAAAGGTCAATTCGGTATCTATTAGCAGTAAGGAATCCATTATCTGATTAGCTAATCTTCTGGAGCAAATGGATCCATAAAAGGCTTTGGTGCACTGGAAATCACATGGTTTGTCAATTTGTGCACTTTTCTCCCTGAAAGTTCTATGTCAGGCAAGGTAACAGCTAGATAATGGGACAGTCTTCCCAAAACAAGACACCTAAAACATAGCAAGCATTCTTTTACATGTATAGCACAGCTTGAAGAAAAAAAAAAAAGAAAGAAAGGGAAATCTACAGGGGCAAAAGACAAACAAACATACAAAGCAAAGAACAAAGAGAAGCTGAAAACCAGTGCTGTTGTTTAAGTGTTCGTCCCTAAAGCCACGGCTGTCCTGAGGGTGCTGACCAGTCTTGATAATCAAAACCTAAGCGGAGAGCAGGACCCTCGAGGCTATGCTCTTCAGGGAGGGTAGGCCTGGAGAAACCAGCAAAGGGAGGGTCAGTGATATGTGTTTGTCTCTACCTGCTTTCTTGACTTGAGTAAACAGTTTCCAATGAGAATTTATGATTCTGTGAATTTGAGAGTGGAATGTATACTATGTGTGATTTGGGAAAACGCAAGAGGGAACATTAACAAAAATTAGGAATGGATTGTTGGTTCTTTCAAGGAGCTTTTTACAAAGCTTCTCTGGAGAAGTTCCCCCTCACCCCAGGCTATATAGGATTCCCACATAGAAAGTTTGAACAAGTAAGGCTCAAATTAAAAAAAAAAAAAAAAAAAAAAATCTAGGGAATTCCCTGGTAGTCCAGGGGCTAAGACTCTGAGCTCTCACTGCTGAGGGCCCAGGCTCCATCCCTGATCAGAGAACTAAGATCCCACATTAAGTGCAGCACAACCAATAAATAAAAGAACTCATGTTCAACTTATGAGTTGAATATATTCAACGGGTAAAAGAGTTCCATGGACATTTTTCAGAAGAAGATATACAAATAGTGAAGATATACAAATAGCCAATATACATATGAAAAGACACTCAACATCATTAGTCACTGCTGCTGCTGCTGCTGCTGTGGCTGCTGGGTAAGTCAAAACCATGATGTGATACCTCTTCCGACTGTAGGACAACAGAAATAAGAAAGACAATAAATAGTTTTGCCAAAAATGTGGAGAAACTAGAGTCCTTATACATTGCTAGTGGGGCTGTAAAATGATGCAGCCACTTTGGAAAACATTTTGGCTGTTCCAACTATTAAACAGAGTTACCACTCTTAGTTATACACTCAAGAGAACTGAAAGCACATGTCCATATAAAAACTTGTGTGTAAATATTCACATCGGCATCATTCACAACAGCCAAAGAAGAGAAACAACCCAAATGTCCATCAGCTGACAAATGAATTAGCAAAATGTGCTACATCTGTACAATGGAAATTGTTTGGACATAAAAAGAAATGAAATCCCAATCTTTAAAAATTGTGAATAACTATATTGCACATCTATAACATATAATATTGTATGTACATCAATTATATTTTAGTTAAAAAACATGAAATTCTGATACGTGCTATAGCATGGATGAACCTTGAAGACATTATGCTAAATAAAAGGCAAACACAGAAGATCACCTATTGCATGATTCATTTATATGTGGAATATCTAGAATAATATTCCCTTATATAGAATCTTTAAATTATACCCTTGCAAAGCTATGTATCTATACATCTATAGATATCTAGGTCTTTGGGGAAGAATGCATAAGAGACGGTTGAAAGTGGTTTCCTTTGGAGATGGTAGATGCATGGATAGAGGCCAAAGACGGGCTGGAAACCTCTTTTTTTTGTTTGTTATTACTGAGGTACAACTACATACAATTAAATTCACCTCTTTAAGTGTACTAATGCTGGATCATATAGTAGCTCTGTTTTGTTTTGTGTTTATTACAGTATAGTTAACAATGTTGTATTTGTTTCAGGTATACAGCAACTACATTTAGTTTCTTGAAGAACAAGCAAATGTTTTTCCAGAGAAGAAACATCATTTACATTCCTACCAGCAGTTTTATGAAAGTTCCTATTTATCCAAATCCTTGTCAACAATTATTAAAAAATAAAAATTAAAAAAAAAAACAATTGTTATCCTCTTTTTTTGTTTTAGTTTTATTACCTCAGGATCTGAAGGTCTATGAGAAATGGCACAAATCTTGGTTTTATTTTATTTGTATTATAGGGTCTGTGATCTCTGTGTAGGGGTCACAAGGTTGGGGGGGAAAATTGCTCTCTCTTCACCTTTTGGAATTAAGAAATCAGCTTTATCCACACTAAAAAGGGCCCCGGGGATATTTTTAATATTTTAAAACTTCTGATATAACCCATACACTCTCTCTCATTAGGGATCCTATGCTAACTGTAATGTCAAGTGATTTAATTTTGACTAGAGTTATTTAAGTTTAGGCTGCTTAAGAATAGAGAATGCATTTCACCTAGTAGCACAAACCTGGCATACAGTAAATGTTGAAGTGAATGAATAAATAATTATCAGTTCTCACTTGTTAATCAGAATCTCTGATTGGCAAATTTTCAGGGGGACACAAAGTCAAAATGTGAATTCATAGATGAAAGACAGTTGCAGGAATCCTTGGTGTGGGAAACTAGGAAACTGCCTTTGGGGAATCCAGAGGTGCGGCCTGTTCCCAGTTACTCCTTCGGTAATAATGATGGGAAACTTCGCTTGTAAGGCCTGTGCCTTCCCCTGGAGCTTGTCTCTCAGCTCATCTCTGGTCTCACCTCAGATATCCTCAATCCCTACAAGCCTTGCCTCCCACAGCACCATCCACCTCCCTTCACCCCCATTGTCTTCTTCCCATCCCCTTCCCCAGGATCCAGCATAGCTTTCTGGTGTCCTAAAATGAGTTAATCTGCCAAATTCCTGCAGCTTTGTAAATGATGTCAATTCTTGTTGGAATCCTTCTCATTCCCTGTATACACACCACTCCACCCCATCAGTATTAGTGTCTGGGATGCTTAGCAAAGTACCACAAACTGGGTGACTTAAACCAACAGAAATTCAATCTCTCACAGTTCTGGAGGCCAGAAGTCTGTAAATGTCATCAGGGCCAGGTTGACTCTGAAGACTCTGAGAAGACCACTGCGCCTCTTCCAGCTCTGGTAGCCGCATGCTTCCCTTGGCTTGTGGTAGCATCACTCTAATCTCTGCTTCCATCTTCATATGGTCACCTTCCCTCAGTCTGTCTGCACACAAATTTTCCTTGGGTTATAAAGGACACAGTCACGTTGGAGTAGTGCCTACCCTACTTCAGTACAACCTCATCTTAATTTGGTTACATCTTCAAAGAGCCTATTTCCACATAAGGTTACAGTCCTATGTCCCAGTGGTTATGACTTCAACATATATATATATTTTTTTTTCAGCATATATTTTGGAGTGACACAATTTAACCCACAATACCAAACTAATTTACTTTCTGCAGTTACTAGAATTAACATTACCCAGAATCTCTGGAGGACTGACAATGACTTCCTAGAGGTGTTCTTTTTTTTTTTTTTCCTTGGCCACACCACAAACTTGTGGTATCTTAGTTCCCAAGCAGGGACTGAACTCAGATCCTGGCAACGAAAGCGCCAAGCCCTAACCACAACCCTTCATAGAGGTTCTGACTCACTGGCTCAGTTTCTGCCCTGGGTGTTTTCCCATCACACACACATATGATCACCAGCAAAGGCCATGCACCCAGGAAATGGCCGAAGATAATGCAACCCAGCCTCAGCCCCTGACCCACTGAGGAGCATGTTCTTTAATCTGAGTCGCCTCAGTCCTCTGTTGAGATACCAGCCCTACCTGTCTCAGAAAGGAGTCTGGTTCCCCACTCTCATTTCCTCATTTGCAAATGGATATAGTACCATTCGGATTGTGTGTGCATGGAATATTAGAACACAGACACTTTCATGAAACGTGGATGGGAGTGCTATTGAACAGTAAGTAATAAGAACCTGAAAGAGGCATGATCTCTTGTTTTCACTCTTAGGATTTACTCTTAAGGAAATAATTGGGCACATGTACGAAGTCATAAAGATATTCATTGCAACTTTCTTTATAATATTAAAAAGTATAAATGTCCTGTGAAAATGAAAGTGTTAGTCACTCAGTTGTGTTGGATTCCTCAACCCCATAGAATATAGCTCACCAGGCTCCTCTGTCCACGGAATTCTCCAAGCAAGAATGTTGAAGTGGGCTGCCATTTCCTTCTCCAGGGGATCTTCCCAATCCAGGGATCGAACCTGCATCTCCTGCACTGAAGGTGGATTCTTTACCATCTGAGCCACCAGGGAAGCCCTTGAGTGCTGGACACACGGAGGCTATTCTGCTCTTCAGTTCAGTTCAGATCAGTCACTCAATCATGTCCAACTCTTTGTGACCTCATGGGCTGCAGCAAGCATGTCAGGCTTCCCTGTCCATCACCAACTCCCAGAGGCTATTCAAACTCATGTCCATCGTGTCAGTGATGCCATCCAACCATCTCATCCTCTGTTGTCCCCTTCTCCTCCTGCCCTCAATCTTTCCCAGCATCAGGGTTGCTTGTAATGAGTCTATTCATCACATCAGGTAGCCAGAGTATTGGAGTTTCAGCTTTAGCATGAGTCCTTCCAATGAATGTTCAGGACTGATCTCCTTCAGGATTGACTGGTTGGATCTCCTTGCAGTCCAAGGGACTCTTAAGAGTCTTTTCCAACACCACAGTTCAAAAGCATCAGTTCTTTGGCACTCAGCTTTCTTTATAGTCCAACTGTCACATTCATACATGACTACTGAAAAAACCGTAGCTTTGACTAGACAGGCCTTTGTTGACTAGATGGACTTTTGTGTATGATCGAAATTTTCCATAACAAAAAGTTAAACAAAGAGATTTCTAATTGAATTCTGGTTTATAGGCTTTTCTAGGCACTGTGACTTCTAAGATTATTTTGTTGAAATAATTTGAAATTATTCTATCATGAAATTGTTCCTATCCCTTACCCCATGACCCAATACACCTTGAACTTTTTTCTAATGTCATCTGTTTCTCTAACTCCCCCAGTTATTGTCCAGAATGAAATAAGCAGGAAAGTGCTTTCACAACTAACAGTCCTCTGCATGTGTAGGGGATGATTGCAATTCATTTTTTCCAAACATGTATTGTTGTGCTGTTTAGTGGAATAAGTAGGTTAAATTTTTGCCATCAAAGAATTTATGACCTAAGATTTTACTTGGTTTAAAGTTACTTTTCTCAAGAAGGCAGTGCAGGAAGGGATGAAGGCCATGTATATAACTGAGGTTGAATTTGGTGCTGGAAAACTCAAATCTCACTTGATCAAGTGTGGCAGCAGGAATTGAATCAGGGTATTAGATCCCTGGGAGTGGTGAGGGGCAGGGACCCTGTTGGTTTTTTAAATTTTTTTATTTTTATTTTTTTTGGCTGCACTGAGTGGCATCTTAGTTTCCTGACCAGAGATCAAACCTGTGTCCCTGCAATGGAAGTGCAGAGTCTTAACCACTGGACTTTGGGGGCGGGGGTGGGGAGGTGTCCCAGGGACACTGTCTGGTTCATTGCTGTGTCCCCAGCACACAATACCACCTTAGGCACACAACATAAGGACAAAAATAACAAAACATAACTAACGTCAGTTGAGCCACACAATGTAGAAAATGCTTTGCCTACATAATTACATTTAATTTGCCAAACATTCCTATGGTGGTAGGTATCATTATTCCCACTGAGAAAACTGAGCCTCAGAAAGATTAACGAGCTTGTCCATGGTCACCCAGTCCCTCAGTCTTGAAGCTGAGCTGCAACTCAAGTCCAGTTGTCTTGGAGGCCACTGTTCTTAACCCTGAAACATCCACATGAGAAATCCGCTCCTATTGTGTATCTTCATGGAGGGACAGTGAGGATTACAGACTGATGGAGCTTGGTGACTCTCATCCCCAAGATGCGCCCCCAGATCCCCCTGCTCTGATTCTACTGTCCTGAGCCACTGGCTGTCATGTTTTTAGTCCCTAAGTGGGCTTTTGTAGAGAGGAAAGAAAGCACTCCTTGCTGTGAGTTTTTTAATGGAAGTCAATTAATATGCATTTATATGTCAATTTCACACGAGTTTTTCTAATATTGGGTACATAATACATATTTATATTTTAAGTTAATTTGAAATTTTTATTACTAATATATTAGTAATTACTGTATTACTAATATATTACTAATATATTTTATTACTAATTAACTCTATATTACTATAGAGCTACAATTTTTATTACTGATATAAGAGCTGTTTATATTACTCATATAGTGAGCTATATATATATAGCTAATATATAGACATGAGCTTATATAGAGAGCTATATGTAAGTGAGCTATATATATAGGTTTAATTGATAAACCTTGAAGAAAATCAGAATCTTATCAACTAAAATATAGCTATACTATCAAACTTCTAGATCTGTAATTTGACTAATTGGGAATAGGAAGGAGGAAGAGTCCTAAGTTGTCTCCCAAATGCTTCACCTAATGCTAATTTCTAGTGATATTTAATAAACAGTTCTGAATAAATGAGTGTAAAAAGGAGAAAAATAATCATAAACAAAATTAAAAGTGAGCAGATAGGGAAATAGTTCATAAATACAATAAGAAAGGGCCCAATAAATCAAGGAGGGCTCAGTATATTCTTAATATGTCAATAATTTGGAAAACTGATACCAAAAATATGAAATCTTTAATAGAAAAATGACAACATCAAATGAATGAATAGTTGGCTTGGAGCTACTGGAACCATGCCTCTCCTGGAACTTAGCACCTTTAATTTTATAAGAGACCGCTGGGGACCATATAAGGACAGTGATCCTCAGGAAGATGAGGAGAGGGAATTGATCAGAAAATGCAAAACGTTTAGTGGAGGGGCTGAGTGAGACCTCTTTCAGACAAGCGAGAGAGGTCAGGAGAGGAAGTGCTCTGTGGCCCGACAGGGTGATCGGATGTCCCAAGCTGGTGGAGGAAGCCAGAAAAATCAGAAGTATTTGGAAGTAGAATGTGGCTTTCTACTGGAAAGGAGTTGGAGGGTGAGCTTACCCTCTGGGGAGGAAATTCAACTCTGGCAGGTGGACAGCAGTCCTGGGGAGAGTGCTCGAGGGGAGCAGGGCCAGCTCTGTTCTGCCCTGACAGGTCACAGGACACCAGCTTTGGGAGCTATTGAAACTTGGGCTCTGATGATAGCAGTAACATGTCTGGCACGTGAAAATGCCTTTTCCTTGTGAGAAACCAGGTGAGGTTATATGACTCCGGGGCTTAGCAGCTACAGGGTTGGTTACTGAGCTTGCTTCCAGGCCCAGATCCTGGAATGACTTTCATTTTATGCCCTTCCCATTAGGGATCGCATAACTGAGAACTCATCCTCAGGAGATAAGGATGATTTTCACAGTACATCCCCTTTGTGGGAAGGGGCTATTTAGGTGTGCTGACCCCTGGAGCTTGGGGGGACTTCCCTCCTTTCCTGGCTTGGAAGAAGTAATGGAGCTTCAGGCTGTGTCCACTATTATTAGGTGATACACTAATCCAGCTAAAGAACCTCAGCTTCCTGTGGTGATGAGCCCAGCACACAGTTTCAGGTACATAGAAACACCAGCAGTCACATGCCCCTTGATTAAGTGACCAGCACAAGGACGCTGTGAAAGCTAGCCCAAGCACTCTGGGCACCAGAAGTCACACCAGCAGTAATATCCATAGGCTTGGAACCCCTGACAGTGCAAAGGTTCCTAGTGTGCACACGCTTGCTCTGATACACACACACCCATTTGGTGTGCACACTCAGAGCACCCTGGACTCTACATCCTGCCACGCACCAAGCTTATTCTTTTGCATAGCCCCCATTTTGAGCAAGTCCCAAAGCTGCTTGGTTCCTTTACTATGAAAGGAGTTTGTCCACATCCCTCTCCTCTTCTTTCTCCTTGATTTCTTCTGTCTAGCAGAGAGAGAAGAGGCAGGGGACAGCTATGAATTCATTCCAGAAGCCTGGGAACAGGAGGTGCCAGGACCTCTTAAAAACACTCCATTATAGAATGTAATCAGCTGGAAGGAACATTACGGAGCTCAGTCCATTTGTTTTATTGGAGAAGACCCTGAGGCTGCAAGAAGAAAGAGATTGCTCTGGCTGAGCGGGGCTGAGCCTGAGTTTGGTGATGTGGGTGGGATGGGCAGAGAGAGTACAGGTTCAGTTTAGCTAAAGGGTTTGGTGAGCTCAGGAGACTTACTGACCGTTAGTGCATCCACATGATAGGAGATTGATCAACAGATACCCCCTGAGTATCTGGTTTATACAAGGCATAGACAAAGGAGATGATATATCCTCTTTAACTCTTAAAACAACTCTTTCCTTCCAAGTGGTTACAATCTAACAGCAGAAATAAATGAATAAGTAAAATATTTGTGATAATTTTTAGGAACAGTACAAGAAATTTTTAGACAGAACATGCTTATGCTTATCAGTTAAGAAGCATAAACACTGGATGCTATGATATCAGTAAGCAATACTTGAATATACAAAAAAAAACCAAAAAACAAAAAAACAGGTGTCAGGGTCTGGTGAGGTTTCCAGAGCCAAAGAGAGAGCTGGGAGCCTGAGACAGTGAGTAGCTTTAGTTGCTTTTCAGGATCCGTCTAGCCGGGGGTCAGTGGGGGCCAGGCTTGGGAGGGACTGGGCCGTAACATTGAGGGTAAGAGAGGGGCACGGATTCTGGTTGGACACTATTCCCCAGCTTAGCTGGGATAAGAGGCAGCAGGGCAGCTCCCACCCTCTTCAATAGCCGACTTGGAGCGGAGCCGAGGAATTAGTTGGCTAGCAGCCGAAATAGCTGGGCATCTGTGTCTGGGGGAAAGGTGCCAGCCAGCCAGGAAGGGGGAGAATATGCCCACATGTGCACATATATGTCAATATGGGGCATGTGCGTATAGGTCACCCAGAAGAGGGGAAGTGGTATTGTAACTATGAATGAAAATAGCACAGAAACCAGGAGAACCCCACTGCCTCCCAAGCTCTCTGTGCCAACTGCCACCTCTGTGGTAAGATGGCAGGATACCTGCCCCCTCCTGTAGCTCCTGCAGCCACTTGTCAGGTGGCAGGAAGCTCACTCCATGTCTGGCTCGGTCATAGCTGGCCTGCTTCCCTGCTCTCAAGGAGCCCACTCTGCTCACGAACCAAGAGGACAGAAGGGGAAAAGACTTCATCTAAGTTTTCACATTTAATCACTTTAGGATTCTATGAAGGAAGGAGAGAGCCGAGTCAATACTCAGATTTATCCCAGACTCTTGGATGGACATAATTTGGTAGAGAGCCCAGAAAGAGCAAACATTCTTAAATACGTGTTTTGAGTGTTTCCTCTTTGATTCTTATTACCTATAGAGGAAAGGACTAGGCCATCCACAAGCTTTTATTGAGATGAGGAAACACAGGTTCTTCATCCTAAACTTTTCCTAAACTTTTTCATTAGCATGCTTTTTCAAAACATTCACTGAATTATTATTATTATTACAATGTATGCTTATAGTAGAAAATTGGAAACTGTAGGGGATTATAAAATGAATCCATAATCTATCTTCCACCCACAGATCTTCCACGACTCTCAACATGTCTTCCACACAATGCCCCCATCACTTAAAATGCACCCATAGCCCACATCAACAGTTACCAAATTGAGAGGAAATTGTCTAGCTGAGATAATATTATATTTTGGAGACTTTTGATTAAATGTTTAGTTATCTTAATTTTGCCTTTAAAATTTTTTGAAGCCAATATATTGTGTTTTCCATATCTGAATTTTTTTTTTTTAATAGAGCTCTTAGATGTGTTGGGAAGATAGCTCCCCACTACTTCCCTAAACTTATCTGAAGATTTATTTTCAAGGTTATAAACTCGAGAAGGACACTGTTTTCAAGAAGCATAAAGTTTGCTCTTCAATGGCCAGCCACTAAAAGCCTAACAGTAAAACGCTTGCATGCTAAGGTCACTTAAGTTGTGCCTGACTCTTTGTGACCCCATGGATTGTAGCCCATCAGGCTCTTCTGTCCATGGAAGTCTCCAGCCAAGAAGACTGGAGTGAATAGCCATTCCCTTCTCCAGGGGATCTTTCTAATCCAGAGATCAAACGCTGGTCTCCTGCATTGCAAGCAGATTGTTTACCGTCTGAGCCACCAGGGAAGAAGGGAATGGCTACCCACTCCAGTACTCTTGCCTGGTGAATTCCATGGGCAGAGGAGCCTGGTGGGCTATAGTCCATGGTGTGGCAAAGAGTCGGACACAACTGAGTGACTAACACTTTTAAAATGCCTGGGCCAGAAGTAAATTGTCAATATACTTCTCTACGATGTTATAATCTCCTGGAGATCCACAGAACACTTCCTGAGGAAATGCTTAACCGTAACAGACTCCATAGCAAGTTTTAGTGAGTTTCAGGTTGCATTAAGGCGATAACATATTCATAGAAAGAGGTTTAAACTATTCTTCTCTCTCAGGCTGAAAGGGTTAGAGCGTTCATTAAAGAGTGTGAGCACATTTCTTTCCTTTTTGTTCAGCATGAGTTCAGTCCAAGGACACGTACCTCCCAGGCTGGCTTTGTTTCTTCCACAGAGCTGAAACCTACAGCTGGTCACAGGTCGAGCACAGCCAACAAACCACCCATCTGAAATATTTTGAGTTTTTATATAGTCTATAGGTCCCAGGCACTATGTCTGTTGTGACTAATGGATAAAAGGGTCTGCCTAGTGAAAAACAATGTTATTGTTAGCATTTAAGAGTATATCCTACCAGGACCTCAATATATATAAATTTTTCACAGTTAACTTACATCGCCCATATATATTTTGTGTATTTTTTTTTTCCTCCCGGCAGTGCAGCATGTCTGACCAGGGATCAAACCTGTGCCTCTTACAGTGGAAACTTGGAGTCTTAACCACTGGACAGCCAAGGAGGTCTCTGGCCCATATAGTTTTAAATACGGTTTAAAAAAAAACAAAAACGGTTTTTACTCTGCATGATTTATCCAGCATTTCCCAAGTGGAGACTGGAGACAGAGGACTATTGTGCCTTTAAGACTGTCTGTCTCATACACACAGACACACGCAGACACACACACACACTGTCTAGGCTGTAGCCTCTAAGTGCAGGTTCTACAGACACACATACACACTGTCTAGGCTGTAGCCTCTAAGTACAGGTTCTACAGACACACACACACACTGTCTAGGCTGTAGCCTCTAAGTGCAGGTTCTGGAACTACAAACCTCTGAGGTAGCAAAGCATAGAGATGGTTCATGTCTATCAGCCCCGCATTTCACAAAACAGGAACCCAAGGCCTGGAGAAGTGGCTTGGCCCAGATCAGTGGGTAGTTAGTACCAGAAGCAGACTCAGGGTAAGATCCCAGGCCCAGATAGGGATGAAGAAGCTCTGCCTTGGCATGGCCTCCCACCCCCGACAGCTGCCAGTGCTCTTTACCCGATTTCCCCATCCAAACTCACTTGGCTGTTTTCCCCTTATTGTCGTTGTCACAATGTTGCACAAGCAATTAACATAAATTAATAAAGCTCATAATCATATCACCCAGAAATGATCGTTGTTAAAATGCTGCTGCACAATGAATGCAAATATATAGAACCAATAGCTGAGCAGCTGTTCTTTAAAAAAAAAAAAAGAAACAGTTCAGGCACAAAAATTATTATTCATTCATTCAATAAATTCATTCATTTGTTGAGCACCTACTATATGCCAGGTGCTGTTCTGGGTTTAGAGATAGAGTTATTGACAAAGTAGTCCAAGGTCTTGTCCTCAAGGAGTTACCTTCCA
>SJYA01010431.1:0-13416 GCA_006410615.1 Neotragus moschatus
CATGAGGTACTTGCTAATCTGGGCCATTGAGAGGGTTGGGGATCTATGTTTAGTTTTCTAAGATATTTACAGGAAACCAGCAAAACCCTTCTGATAGCATTTGCTCCCCTAAATATGGGTATTTGGGGGCTTTTCAACTCATTATAGCAACTTGCTGTGTAAATAAATATTCATCTCCCCACCCATCAAAAACTTCTTTCAAAGCCCAAAGGAGCCTGCTCCTTTGCTCTGATAGTTTGAGATAAAGTGAACGGGTTTATGCCATTTGCTCTTCTGTATAATTTTGTTTCACTATTAATACTCGTGATAGTTAGGTTCATATAGCACTCATTGCATGCTGGATGCTTGACTTTATGCTTTACTTGTATTATCTCATTTAATCCCTGTAAGAAGTTTCTGTGCTAGGTGTATAGGTAGATTTACCATATAGCTCTTCTCTACTTGTATGGCCACCTCCAGAGTTCCTGAAGGCCTAGCTGTGGGTGCCCACAATTGCTTGTCTTTGCAAATAGCCTCCCACTTTCTAAGCTGTAGCTCCTAAAACCTGGTTCTGTCCCTGGGTAGATAATTTTAAAGATCTCCATTGTAAAGGTGAGAAGACAAGGTAAGAAACCTGCCCCAGGTCACACAGTAAATGGTAGAGACATGCTCGAGGCCTAGGCTGTCTGGCTCCAAGCCCCTGCTGGGTTTTTCTAAAGATCTGTGCAAACGTTATGCCTCATGGAAATGTTAGATTAATTATACTTAATATGCAATCCTGTATTATTCTTAATGTTCAAATAGGTTCTTTTCTTGCATTAATCAATTTTCAAAGTACCTTTTATTAGAAGTTTTTTGAAGTGCTGGTACGTTGAATATACGTGTATAGAATTTATGCATTAATCAGTTTTATGCTAATGTGAAAAACATACCAAATAAATGAACAGATTCTCCAGTCTCACCTGTTTTGGAGCTCTTCAGGCAAGTGAAGCTGGCCAAGGGAGGCAAAGGGGGTATTTGGGGCAGCCTAAAAGCTGGCAAACCAGGTAGGGCTGTGGACATGAAGGTTCAGATAGTCTGCTGCTATTATGTGCTAGTGTCTAGGCATCTGACTGACTCCAAAGTCAATAAATTAAACCCATCTTCCACCCACTGAGGCCTGGTATTCCTGCACTGACAGATGGGATAGTCATCTTGTTTAGACTAAGCTGAAATGACTCAAATGCAAATCTGAAGACGTTTTTGTTATGCGGTTTCCCTACCCTGGCATCCATGGATGCCTTAACCTTCATGCTCGTTAATTCTTTTCTTCCCTGGAATTTGGAGAATCCAGTGTTAGAAGCAATAAACCTTAGTTTTGCTTGTGATATTTTTCGTTTCCATTAAGGTAAAAGCTAGTTAATAATTTACAATCTCTTGTGTTTGAAGTGGTGACAAACTAGGTAATTGGTCTTCACAGCTGGTGAATCCACCATACAGCGAACATAAACCCAGTGTGTCAAGTTAAAAGTTATATAGGTCCTGTAGAACCTCGTGTCGGTTAACTGTTGGCATATACAAACTAGGACTTGATAGAGATAGAATTGAAGTGCACTGGCATATGACTTGGATGTGTTTGTAAGGCGATGTGAAATGCCCTTGAAATAAATACGGCAGCTCACAAACCTCTCGGTATCAACAAAGTCATGATGTTCTGCATTGTCTCACAGCATGGGAGACTTTACTTTCACCATTAGACACGTCCCAGCTAAGCATCATTGCTGCCTTTGCTGCTTCATTCCTTCTGGAGCTGTTTCCAGAAAGCCCTCTGGAATTGCCCTCTGCTCTTTCCCAGTAGCATATTGGGCACCTTCTGACCTGGAGGTTCATCTTCCAGTGTCGTCTCTGTTTGCCTTTTCAAAATGTTCATGGAGTTCTCCAGGCAAAAATACTGGAGTGGTTTACCACTCCCTCCTAGAGTGGACCATGTTTTGTCAGAACCCATCCATCTTGGGTGGCCTTGCATGGCATGACTCATAGCTTCATTGAGTTACACAAATCCCTTCTCCACAACAAGGCTGTGGTCCATGAAGGGGAAACTTTAAGAGATGTATTTCTCTCACATATATTGGCAAATTGGTAATCATGATTGTCTTAATGACATTACTTATAGTGTTCATAGCTGTCAAGAAAATTTCTGAGCATTTTCTTTCTAGCAGAAAATTCCAGTTTGGAGAAGATATGAGAGGAAAGGATTAATGAGGAAGCTTATTAACATACTTGGCTGTCGGAACAAAGCAGACATGGGAGACAGCCATGACTAATGGGTGAAACATCACCCCCGTCCTGTGGTCATGTGGATATTCTGAGTTGTGATCTGGCCAAATAGCAGGTCTCTTTCATTTTAAGGAAATATGTTAGGAACATCTGCTTTACAAAACTGAAGCAGTCTGTTTTTTCTTTTTAAGGATTTGTATCCTAAGATAGTTTTTAGGTAGGAGCATATTTACTGGTGATGTGTGAGAATGCAGTACAGACTGAGCTCCTAAATTAGAGCTGGAAGTGTGACGTTAGGGGATCTCTAAAACTGGGAGGCTTTTACAAGGAAGGGGAGAAACTTGCAGTGAGAAGCACAGAAATAGGGAAATGTTGTGGTACCTTATACTCCAGTTCTTTTTCCTTCCCTTTTTTTCCTTTTTCTTTTTGGCTGTACCTCTAGGCTTTCTGAATCCTTGTTCCCTGACACTGCATTGAATCCCTGACACCGGATTGAATCCATGCCCCCTGCAGTAGAAGCATAGGGTCCTAATTGCTCCACTAGGAAGTCCCCATGCGCCAATTATTTTTTTTAAAGGATGTAATTTCTGTACTTTTCACCAGTGATTGAAAGTTAAGCTTTTGAATTTCTTTGTACCCTGAGAAAACATTTCTGGAGTTAGAAATTTTAGAGAATGGGATTTACTTTTCAGGATGAAGACTTCAGAATTTTGACTGCAATATGTAAATTCTGCAATCCAAGGAATTTCTGTAGCTGGGGAAAAGTGTGTTGGGCTCGTTGTTTTAGGATCAGAAAATTCCTTTTAAGGTATAGGAAGTATGTATGAGCATGCTAATAAGTGAGAAAGAATGGAAACAGATACGTATTCTTGTTTATACTACTACTACTACTACTAAGTCGCTTCAGTCGTGTCCGACTCTGTGCAACCCTGTGCGACCCCATAGAGGGCAGCCCACCAGGCCCCCCCATCCTTGGGATTCTCCAGGCATGAACACTGGAGTGGGTTGCCATTACAGATGAACAACAAGAACCTGCTGTATGGCACAGGGAACTATTTTCAACACTTTGTAATAACCAATGAAGGAAAGGATCTGAAAAAATATGTATAACTGAATCACGGCTATACGTGTAAAATGTTGAAAATCAGCTCGACTTCAGTTTTCTAAATGTTACTTGTTTATCGCTGTTCTGGATCCTCACTGCGGTGCGTGGGCTTTTCACTGTAGTGACTTCTCTTGTTTTGGAGCATGGGCTTCGTTGACCCATGGCATATGGGATCTTTCCGGACTAGGAACTGAACCTGTGTCTCCTGCATGGCAGGTGGATTCTTAACCTCTAGACCACCAAAAAAAAAAGTAAAAGTTGCTCAGTTGTGTCCTACTCTATGTGACCCCATGGACTGTAGAGCCCATGGAATTCTCTGGGCCAGAAATACTGGAGTGGGTAGCCTTTCCTTTCTCCAGGAGATCTTCCCGACTCAGGGACTGAACCCAGGTCTCCCACATTGCAGGCTAATTCTTTATCAGCTGAACCACAAGGGAGGCCCAAGAATACTGGAGTGGGTAGCCTATCCCTTCTCCAGTGGATCTTCCTGACTCAGGAATCGAACTGGGGTCTTCTGTATTGCAGGCAGATTCTGTACCAACTGAGCTATCAGAGAAGCCCTATACTTCAATTTAAAAGAAACGGGTGAGGGAGAATGGACCTTTCTGCAGTTCTCTGTTGTCAAATGACTCAACCGATTGAAGAGAAAGGAAAAGGAAAGTGAAGTCGCTCAGTTGTGTCCAAGTCTTTGCGACCCTATGGACTGTAGCCTACGAGGCTCCTCCATCCATGGGATTCTCCAGGCAAGAATACTGGACTGGGTTGCCATTTCCTTCTCCAGGGGATCTTCCCGACCCAGGAATCAAAAGTCATTGCAATCGTATGTTTCATTTTAGGGCTATCACAGTGTGGAGTTGCAGTCCCAAGGCCAAGTTCATATGACCAACATGGAAATAGACACCAGGGCACCTCCCTAATTGGACTAAATATTCATATTTATATCTGCAAATTAGCTCACTCAATTGAAGCTTCCAAAGAAGAGAAAGAGTAAATCTTTTTCCAGGTTAGGCTACAGTAACATGTTTTTTCTGCTTTGGTTGGACTAGGTCTTTCATTCTTATTGGATTAGAGACATGACTTTGTTAAACTGGGGAAAATCAATGTGAGTTATTCTCTCTGTAAATGAGGAAATGTCAGGTTTTTTCCTGTTGCTCTTAGTTCGCTGTGCTAGAGAGAATAATACGACAGGCACTGCTGCATATAAGAATTTGGCTTCCCTCTTGGCTCAGACAGTAAAGAATCCACCTGCAATGCATGAGACCCAGGTTCAGTCCCTGGGTTGGGAAGATCCCCTGGAGGAGGGCATGATAACCCACTGCAGTATTCTTGCCTGGAGAATCCCCAGGGACAGAGGAGCCTGGCAGGCTGTGGTCCCTGTGGTCACAAATGGTCGGATAAGTGCTTTCTAAGCACAGCACAGCACATTAACATTTAGGACAGCAGATTGATTCACTCCTGAAAATGCAGGTTTCGGTGCTGCTTATGTGGAAGAGGTGAGATCTCCCACTGTGTCGTCTAGAATGGCTGGCACCACCTGAGAGCATATCTCAAGGTTGCTGATGTAGTAACTCTTAAGAGAGTCTTCAAATCAAAATTTTAATGCACGTATGTTGAAATGATGAAAGCAAGTTTTAAAATCCATTAACAGTTTCTAAAAATCCTATTGCTGCCCTAATTTAACTGGAAAAAGGATTAGACAGCCACTACTCAGTGGCCATTTTTAGAATCGACTTTTCAACGCTTGCTCAACTGGGGACTGAGAATCACTGAAGTGGTCTACAGACTTCAGTTTGCTCTCACCCTTTGCCTCCACATTAGCCAGAGAGAAGAATTCTAGTGCAACAGGAATGGAGCAAATATAGTAACTGCCAAACAGTTCTGTAGTAATTGTGTAGAGCTGCCTGGAATGTGTGTCCAAACCCACAAAGAAAATATCAGAAAATCTGTGTGTTGGGTCTGTAATCTTCAAAAGGCTCGGTTTTGCTGACCTGAGAATTTTTCATGTTTTTTTTTTTTAAAGTCAACTTTTCCATTTGTGTGTTAGTTGAAATCACTGATATTTTATAATATTAGGTGCTTAGAAAGATGTGGTTATATTTCTGGTTGCTGTTTCTCACCATTATGTTTATACTTACAACTTATTCAACTGTATACTCCCTATAGGAACAAACTAACGTTTTTTTCCAGTTTCTGAAACTTTAGGTTTTTAGTTCAGCTGTGATGCTGTGACATGTCCTCTGCTGTCCCTGGCTCTTCTCCACCACACTGGCGTCCCCTCGTGGTCTCCTTTGCAGGCCCCCCCATCCTTCCCCACATCTTCCTGTGAGGGTCTTATCCAGTCTTGGGGCTGAAACAACCATCCAAACGCTGACTGCTAAGTCCATGTCACCAGTCCAAACCTCTCTTCTAATTCCAAATCCATATTCAACTGCCTCCTCCTCATCCTTCTTGAATGTGTAACAGGTATCTCAGACTAAACATGTGAGAGCTGACTGTGAACTTGTCATAATCTTGCCTACGTATAGAAGTATCCACTCCGCTCTCTCAGGACCGTATCATGGAGTTTCCTGGAACCTCTTTCTCATACCCCATGCTCAATCTGGCGCAAAACCAAACGATCTCTACCATCAAAAACTACCTTGAATCTGATTACTCATCACCATAGCTACAGCCAAGTCACTGTCTCCTGGGTCATCCATTTTCCTTTGTTTTGTGTTTGTTATTTCTGCAACTGGTCTCTGTATCCATCCTTGTCCTTTTACTGTCTGTCCTCACCAACCATCTGGGTAATCCTTTTAAAATTAACTCAATATATGTTATTCTTCTGCTCAAAACCCTCTTTCTATCTCACTCAGTGTCAAAGCTGCCAAGTCTGAAAAGTTGGTCTGATGTTTCCTCCGGTGTATGCTCCTCTCCCACCACCACCACCGACAGTTTCCCTCCCATTCTCCTGGCCCCACACACCTCGGTTGCCTTGCTGCACCTCGAAACATGCCTACCACTTCTTTCTTGGGGGCACACTTTCCCCAGATAGCCCATATTTTTCCCTCACTTCTTTCAAGTCCCCGCTCAAATGCCACCTTGTTAATGAGTCCTTCTGACCATCCTAGAAATATGATAACACCCTGTATTTCTGCATTCCCAACCTCATCTGAATTTAGGTATAAGAATACTAATACTTAAAATACAAAATTAAATATATGTGTGTGTGTGTGTGTGTGTGTGCGCGCGCGTGCGCGCGTGTGTATTTCTTCACTGTCTCCTGACTAAAGTGTCAGTGTCATGAGGGCAGGAACTTGATTTGCATACTGCTGTGTTTAGTGCTGGGTACATAGTAGTCACGTTTCCCTGGTGGCTCACTGGTAAAGAATCAGCCTGCTAATACAGGACACATGATTTTGATCCCTGGGTCAGGAAGATCCCCTGAAGATGGGAATGGCAACCCACCGTAGTATTCTTGCCTGGGAAATCCCACGGGCAGAGGAGCCTGACTGTAACGGTCCATGGGGCTGCAAAGAGTCAGACATGACTTAGCAACAACAACATAGTAGTTTCTCAATCAATATTTAACAGAACAAATGGACTTTTGATCCTTTTTTTTCCTCCTGAAAAAGTTGTAAGGCTGCATTATATTACTTTTGATGGTTATGTTGGTTCTCAGTAATGTTATTTATCCTCCTGGATTATTTCCTTTTACTTTTTCTCCATTAAAAATCCTGTTGTTGTTCAGTCGCTCAGTTGTGTCCAACTATTTGTGACTCCGTGGACTGCAGCATGCCAGGCTTCCCTGTCCTTCCCAATCTCTTGGAGGTTGCTCAAACTCATGTCCATTGCTTCAGTGATATCATCCAGCCATCTCATTCTCTGTTGCCCCCTTCTCCTCCTGTCCTCCATCTTCCCCAGCATCAGGGTCTTTTCCAATGAGTTGACTCTTCGCATCAGGTGGCCAAAGAATTGGAGCTTCACCATCGGTTCTTCCAATGAGTATTCAGGGTTGATTTCCTGTAGGATTGACTAGCTGGATCTCCTTGCTCTCCAGGGACTCTCAAGAGGCTTCTCCAGCACTGCAGTTTGAAAACATCAATTCTTTGGTGCTCAGCCTTCTTTATGATCCAATTCTCACATCCATACCTGACTACTGGAAAAACCATAGCTTTGACTATATGGACCTTTGTCTGCAAAGTGATATCTCTACTTTGTCATAGGTTTGTCATAGCTTTTCTTCCAAGAAGCAAGCGTCTTTTAATTTCGTGGCTGAAGTCTCACTGTTCACAGTGATTATGGAGTCCAAGAAAATAAGATCTCTCACTGCTTCCACTGTTTCCCCATCTATTTGCCATGAAGTGATGGGACCAGATGCCACGATCTTAAATTTTTTGAATGTTAAGTTTTAATCCAGGCTTTTCACTTAAAATTATTTTAAAAAGCCTTAGCTGTATGTCAGGTGAGTGTATTCTCCTCAGTTCAGTCTCATCACAATAAAGAATTGGAGTGATAGACATTAAAGCCCTCGGCACATCGCAGCTCTCCTGTCTTGGACAGACTGTGTTATAGCTCTTAGACAATCAGTGTTACAGCTCTATTTTATTTAGAAAATAGCAGGAAAATCCATCTTGAGGGCATGCTGACCCAAAGACGCGAAGAGAAGAGCACCCCGGCACACGAGGGAGAAAGAGACCTCTGGCCTGTTGGCTCCTCTTTGTATATGTTTTTTTTTTTTGTATCCCTGGGCCTGCCCTATGTAAATTGGGCTAACCAGGAATGTTGTTCGTTCTACCTGAGGTCCTCACCCCGGTCCTCGGACCTTCCTTTGTTCTATTTTCACCAGCTTTTCCCTTCTTATCTTTTAGCCACCGCCATTCTGGACTCCTGTTTCCTATTCTAACTGCCTAACATGTACATATATTGGGAAACCTTTGGAAAACTTGTAGGTGTAATATAATAAACACCTGTATATCCTTCACTGATTCCAACATTTTGCCACTTTTTAAAAATTTCTATTTGTGCCTGGGTTTGTGTAATTTTTTTAAAAAAAAACATTTGAATTTGAATTAGGTATCTAAGTTGTAGATACCATGGCTCTTCATGCCTAATATGCTTCAGAATTTGTATCGTCAGAGAACAAGGATGTTTTCTTGCATATCCAGGAGACAAGTCTCATTTTCCAAAAATTCAACATTGATATATTTCTTATGCCCAATATAGCCTATCCTCAGGTTTTCCTAGTTATCTCCATAATATCCAATGTAACTGTTTCTCAAAATCCATAGTCTAATCAAGTTTCATCGACTGTATTAATCGTCCTGCCTCTTTAGTCTGCTTTAATCTAGAATATCAACCCCTGGATATTTATTGCAATGTCTGTCACATTTTTAAAGACTCTAGGCCAGATGTCTGGCAGGATGTCCTTCCATTTGGGTTTGCCCGGTTATGTAATCTGAGTCAATCAAGAGAAAATGATTTTGACAGGAGCCGAGCACAGAGGATGGTATGCTTCTCAGACTGTCATCACCAGGCAGCCGGTGTCAACTTGTCTCACCACTGGTAACGCCAGTTAGGGTTGTTAGGTGAAAACAGTGTCCACCACGTTTCCCCATCGTAAAGATATCTTCTTTTGTATTCAGTGTTTCATTTGAGACTGTGTGATAATCCTGCCCTCCAACAACCTTTGACCCAATGGTTTCACCGTCTATTAATAATTCTTACCTGAAATAATTTCCTATGGTATAAATAAAAACGGCAGTTCTTTTTTTATCTTGCCTTCTGTATTCACTAGTTGATACTCGTCTATAAAAAGCTTTCTCATCTGTCTCTCGTTTTAAATTCTTTTTCAGCATCAGTATAAATTCAGGAATTCTCTGGTATCCAATGTATTCCAATCCAGTAGTGTTACTCATTTTGATACCCAAATTGTTATTTGGCCAGGGGCAGTTCTGTATTACAGTTTAGATGGGGGAAGTAATTGAGGCCTCTCTTCTTGAATAGAGTCAGGTATTTGAAGAGATAAAGGAATTCACTAATAATTATATAACTTTTAATATGCTTCCCCAGTGGCTTGATGGTAAAGAATCAGCCTATAATGCAGGAGACATGAGTTCAATCCCTGGGTTGGGAAGATCACCTTGAGGAAGACATGGCAACTCACTCCAGTATTCTTGCTGGGAATTTGCCATGTGGACAGAGGAGCCTAGCAGGCTCCAGTCCATAGGATAGCAAAGAGTTGGACAGGCCTGAAGCAACTGAGCAGGAGCAGGAGAAGAGAAAAAAGTATAGTGGAACCTTTGTCAGGAAAGTAAAGAGGCCAAGACTTTTTTCATAAGGCTTTCTCCATGACGACAAACAGTACTTGCCTCAAAGAAAACATTGCCAAGTTAGAATTTTTAAAAATTACCCATAATTTCATGTCACAGAGATAAACACTTAACATTTTAGAGAGTATTACTTATTATTGTTTTGAGGAAGTGTTCATTTAGCTTAACTAAAACCTTGTAAATGGAGAAGGCAATGGCACCCCACTCCAGTACTCTTGCCTGGAAAATCCCATGGGTGGAGGAGCCTGGTACACTGCAGTCCATGGGGTCGCTGAGGGTCCGACACGCCTGAGCGACTTCACTTTCACTCTTCACGTTCATGCGTTGGAGAAGGAAATGGCAACCCACTCCAGTGTTCTTGCCTGGAGAATCCCAGGGACAGGGGAGCCTGAGGGGCTGCCGTGTATGGGGTCACACAGAGTCGGACACGACTGAGGCGACTTAGCAGCAGCAGCAGCAAACCTTGTAAAAGTGTATCAAAATTAGTTAAATGTAACATCTTTTCTGAAATGTAATAATTCTTGACCCTTCTATTAAATTGTCAGTTACCTGCATATGTTTTAGCCTTTAGACACATGTAACTTAATTTNATGGGGTCACACAGAGTCGGACACGACTGAGGCGACTTAGCAGCAGCAGCAGCAAACCTTGTAAAAGTGTATCAAAATTAGTTAAATGTAACATCTTTTCTGAAATGTAATAATTCTTGACCCTTCTATTAAATTGTCAGTTACCTGCATATGTTTTAGCCTTTAGACACATGTAACTTAATTTGAAAATGAAAGCTATCTTTTGAAAGCCTGATTTCAGTCTGTACATGGGTGCTGAAATTGTCCTTTCCAGACCTTTCTGTCATGCTACATCCCTGTGTAGAATTAACTGTTCGTGGATTTCCTGTTGCCTGCAAACTAAAGTGTGAGCACAGCCCATTTTTTCTCCATCATGGCTCATGCTATTCCAGTCATATTAGTCTTATTGAGGGATTCAAAGTCATTGCTTTTGGTCCTAACTTGGCCCTTCTTAAGTATTTCAGTAAAGTTTTTTTTCCCACCAGGAAGGTTCCTTGTATTAGCATAGATTTTACTGCCATCTTACTTTGCCGACTAAGGTCCGTCTAGTCAAGGCTATGGTTTTTCCTGTGGTCATGTATGGATGTGCGAGTTGGACTGTGAAGAAGGCTGAGCACAGAAGAATTGATGCTTTTGAACTGTGGTGTTGGAGAAGACTCCTGAGAGTCCCTTGGACTGTAAGAAGATCCAACCAGTCCATTCTGAAGGAGATCAGCCCTGGGATTTCTTTGGAAGGAATGATGCTGAAGCTGAAGCTCCAGTTCTCTGGCCACCTCATGGGAAGAGTTGACTCACTGGAAAAGACTGATGCTGGGAGGGATTGGGGGCAGGAGGAGAAGGGGACAACAGAGGGTGAGATGGCTAGATGGCATCACTGACTCAATGGACGTGAATCTGAGTAAGCTTCAGGAGTTGGTGATGGACAGGGAGGCCTGGCGTGCTGCGATTCACGGGGTCACAGAGAGTCAGACATGACTGAGCGACTGAACTGAACTGAGCCTTCTCTCTGTAACCTTATTTTCTTTTTCTTTTTTATCCTTAGTTTCTTCATCTCAAAGTTAAGGCATTATACATAATAGCTCAATATCCTCTTTAAACTCTGACATTCTGTTATTTTCACTGCTTCTTGAGACACCAGTGAGCATATATCTGTGTCCAGCACACACCAGTGAGCCAGGAGCAGAGGAGGTGTCTGGTAAAGATTCCCTGGGTTGTGATACCCACCCTCCCGTTGTAATAGGTTAGAAGATCAAGGAGGTGAAAGACTGTGGGGGAGGTAGTCATGAAGTGCCCATTGGACTTGGGGGTGGATAAAGGTGTGAGCGTTCAGAGGAGGTAACTGGGAATATTTAGTGAAATCCCATGAATGTTCCGTGAATGCCTGGAGGTAACTGTGGAGACCCAAAGCAAGTTCATTAGGAGTAAGGAAGGGTAGTTGCAGTTTGGTTGAAGAAGGGAATCTTAATATTGAATTGTCAGAGGTACAGCACTTCTAAATAGTCCAAGGAATGAATGGTAATTGCTTAGGGTAGGTTGGGACTGAAATCTTTAGATTGGTGGCAATCTGAACACTTCAATGACAAGAGTTTTAGAAGGAAACGTTAGTTCAGTGAAGTATAGGAGAGGGCATATAAAATTCAGTGTCATCTACTTGGGTTAAAAACCACACATAGTGACCAGCTTTGTGACACTGATGATTCTGTGTATGAATCTATACTAATCTCAGAGGTTATCACCAAATTAGGCAACGCTTATAAAGATTTTAGGAAAATCATTAAGAGTACTGTGCAGATATAGTGGCTGTTGTTTGGCCCTTGTGTCCGGGACCTCATTCTTCAGCCTCTTTTATGTCTATACACTGAGTGTAAATGGTTTATAGAAACAGCAGGGCCACCACTTGTATTTCTCTTGTATTCTACCAACTTCTGTCCAATTTTCAGTCTATCCTATGCCATTGATCTGACAAAAATTTTTCTAAGGAGTCCCTTGATATTCCCTGACTGCAGTTGCCTCTGTGAACAGGAGTGTGTACCCAGACTTCATTGCATCTCTAAGAGACCTGAAGTTTGTAGCAACTGCATATGGCTATTGTTTGTACTTTAGGAAGGTTCTTTTGATGACCTTTCCGTTGAAGTTTTTTTCCTCTGTTTACTCTCATTTGAAGAGTGCCGTTTGGATTAGTGGTGGACTTTTGGAATTTACACAGAAGAAAACACACTGTTTACTGAGTCTGAGAGACTTTAAAAAGCTTCTGTTCTTCCCACAGTGATATTTAAAGAATTGAATGTTATGCCACGTTAGAAAATTCTCTAAAAGAATGATATTTCCTCCAAGGAAAACAGGTATTTTTAGTTTTAATCCCCTCCAATTCAGACTTGGAATAAGGAAGAAGAGTTTGCGTGCATTCACTGTATCAAGCCGGGCTTTTTAAAAGAGGGTGGAGAGGAAATAAAGAATCAGAGAAGAAATACTGGACAGGTATGGCCCACTTAGAGGATATCCTATTACAAAAGTTTTGAAGAGGTCATAGAGATAGAAGGGAACTGAGTAATCTATAAAAGACTTCCATAAATATTACCAAATCTTTGCTAGATCATTAAATTATTTAAAATATTAGGCGGGTGGCAATGAAGCTTAAAGCCTAAATGTTAGTAGTGAATATTAACTGAAAATCAATCAAAAGTAGAGATTAAGCACGTCTGATAACAGTGTTGGAGAGAAAAAAAATTTGACTTGCATGGAGTAGTTTGGGTGGGATTCTATCCATAGAGGCTTNATCATTAAATTATTTAAAATATTAGGCGGGTGGCAATGAAGCTTAAAGCCTAAATGTTAGTAGTGAATATTAACTGAAAATCAATCAAAAGTAGAGATTAAGCACGTCTGATAACAGTGTTGGAGAGAAAAAAAATTTGACTTGCATGGAGTAGTTTGGGTGGGATTCTATCCAGAGAGGCTTCCTGGTGGCTCAGACCGTTAGGAGTCTGCACTGTGGGAGACTTGGGTTCGATCCCTGGCTTGGGAAGATCCCATGGAGAAGAAAACGGCAACCCACGACAATATTCTTGCCTAGGAAATCACATGGACAGAGGAGCGTGGTGGGCTACAGTCCACAGGGTCGCATAGCGTCAGACATGACTGAGCAACTAAGAAACTGTCCATAGAGCTTGAGGTTTTTGAAAGGTGTTTACATGAG
>SJYA01010432.1:0-13697 GCA_006410615.1 Neotragus moschatus
TGGCAAAATGAATACAGTATTGTAAAGCAAAACAAACTAAAAAATAAAAATTTAAACTTAAAAAAAAACTGCATTAACCAGAAAAAAATTAAATAAAAATTACAAGTTTTGAACCTAAATATTATTTTGAAGTCTCTTTTCTTATGATTTTTTTAAATAAATAGATATTAATTAGTATTTATCATTTACAAATTTCAGATGTCATAATAAAATTTTTGAAGCAGTATTATGCATGTATGCCATCTGCCCCTCACGCTCATGTTACTTTCTTTGGCAAGATTATCCATTCCTCAGAGTTCTTTGGTGAATGAAGGGAGGGCCCAGCATTTTGGTCTGATCAAGTGGACCTTGTGTAACACACAATCTGGTAGAAAACAGATAATCTTTGTCATTATGAAGTTCAAGTGTTTCTCTAGCATGGTGGTACTTATATTATATGTAGGCTCTAAGGAAATGTAGTAACCTTGACATATGAGATACTTTATTGTTACATATTTAGAAACAAAACAAATTTATACCAATAACAAGCAAATAAAAAAGATTACAAAAAATTTAACCTGACTTAGAATGTAAAATTACCTTTTGCTCTACTTCTTTGTATCCACCATCAAGATATACACATACATTTACCACCTAAACACGCACACACACACATACACACACACCCTCATATGTACATATCTTTACACAAGCACATGACATACATTGCTTAATAACAGATTATTCAATCAGACTATGTGGAATAAATCTTGGTTCTGTTCCTGAATATCTGCAAACTTGGGCAGGTCATTTGTCCTCTCTGTCTTCACTTTCATCATCCACAAACAGGTCTGTAGAGCTGTACAACCCACATTGCTGTAGAACTAAGTGAATCAGTGTATGGAAATCACCTAGAATGGTGCTTCATAAATAGTAATCTCTAAGAAAATGTTAAATGATATCATTACCACTAGTCTTTGAATATATAGCAGCAGAAAAATTCTCAGGAGAGAAAATAGAGATAACTGGGGTTTTGCTGGGAAGACAAGAATGATTTAAATTTTGTTTGTAGAAATGTACTGCTACATTAGGAAACTTAGGAAAATCATGCAGCGAGACTGTGACAAAAAGCCGATAAGACAGGAAGAAAGAGATGAAAAGCATTAAGTTTTTTGTGACTTGAAAGGCAAAGTGAATAGGAACACAGCTGCGAGGCATGCCCAGGAGGCTGAAGAGTACCTGAAGCATGATGCCAGGAACCCTGAGCCACTGGCTGCAAAGAGCTCAGCATCCCCGCAGAGGGACAGAGTGCCTACCTGTCATGCTTCCCATGCTTCTCTTCAGAGAGAGCAGAAGATGGCAGCCCTGGAGGAGGTCAAGCAACAGCTAGAGGAGGACAGCAGAGGCTCCAGGAGAAAGGCCACTTGGACCACTGAAAGGTGCCGGGGGAGAAGGAGGCAGACAACTAGACAGCCTAGTGATGGCAGTACGAACACACTACGTGGTGACCACAACCACTATGGAGCGACCTGGACCTGCTGCATCTGGCTGCTCTGACGGTGTCACCTGACCATTGGGCTGGGGTACAGGTCTAGGGAAGCAGCTTCATCCATGGAGAAGCTGAGCTGAGCCTTACCTAGGAGGTCCGGATGCTAGGACCTCTCCAGATGGAGCAGGCAGCTAAAAGCTGACCTCTTCTGGGAGGAATTTTCAGAGCCAAGTTTCAGCCCCCTTTCCAAGGGCAGGGTTTTAGGATGGTGCTAAAACGGTCAGGGTCAGGGAGAAAGGGTCCATCCATAACTCTCCAACACATTCCCTGTGGGTGGGGGAAGGTAGTATTAGATCTGCACTCTCTAGAAGAGTTGGAGACCCATGTTACCACAGGTAGAATTCAAAGGCCACTTGCTCCTCTGAAAATGGGAAAGCTGGGGCACTGTGGGTGAGCAGCTCTGGGCTCTTTTTTGGTTGAGACTTCAGGCTTGTCCCTTCTTCTTGGCCTTTTTCATCTCCTCAGTTGAAACTGAAGTGGTGGAAGCAGATGTGTTCTGAACAATTTCCCTTTCTCAAACTTGGGCAGCTTCCCCAGGTTTCCACAGATTCCAGACTGTTCAAAAACTCCATGTAGCTTTTTAAAAAAGTGCTATGAACACTTACAAATTAGCTAAAGAAAAGAAATTAAACTTAAAAATTAACATTAAATCAAATTTTACATCTCTCTCTTTGAGGGAAAAAAAAGGTACAATAGCAAAATCCAAATTTTTACTTTTATTTTATTAATTGGAAAAAATGTGATCCATATTATTAAATGAATGGTTAAGACATTCTTGTTATTGAATGAAGTATATTACATCTGGAAAGATCACACATTTTGTTTGTCCTGCACAGTCCTAGTTCCTTATTTTTCTGATGTCACTTTTTGTTTAGCTTTTGCCCCAGGTTTCTCAATAATTAACAAAATGTTACTATTAGTAGACAGATAAAAACATGTCAGGATTATTTTGCTAGATCTCCACTCTTGCCTGGAAAATCCCATGGACGGAGGAGCCTGGTAGGCTGCAGTCCATGGGGTTGCTAAGAGTCGGACACAACTGAGCAACTTCACTTTCACGTTTCACTTTCATGCATTGGAGAAGGAAATGGCAACCCACTCCAGTGTTCTTGCCTGGAGAATCCCAGGGATGGGGGAGCCTGGTGGGCTGCCGTCTTTGGGGTTGCACAGAGTCGGACACGACTGACGTGACTTAGCAGCAGCAGCAGCCACTTTGTAACTCCAGTTGTGAAAACACAAATGGGTGAAAAGCAATTTTCTCACCTTATGGTTAAATAAGTAATAAATAAGCTATAAGACAAATCTCTTTTCCTGACCCCTTCTAGACAAGGTAACTCCAGCAGTATTTCATAGACAGCACATACAGCCGTCCACTGTTTAAAAAGAACATAGTGACTGAAGTATTCAAAACCATCATCTAAGACCGCCCACTTAGTTGACCAGGCAGATGGGGCCGTAGTCTCTGCCATAGTCTGTGAGATACTGAAATCATAAGGCACAGATGGTAGTAGGTGGGGTTATTGTGAAAATGAGAGAATTAAAGTTTTGGTGGATGTAAAATAAGTATAGGAAATACAGATCCAACAGTCCTTGCATAGAGCATATAAAATAGCCTGAGACTTCTTATAATACAGCACTTGGCATTTATTATTTGGTATAATCTATAATGAGTATTAATTTATTGATTTAGTATTTTAGTGCTGATTTAATTTTAACCATAAACCCTTTCTACAGCAATGAACGGCTAACCTCNTGAAATACGGATCCAACAGTCCTGCATAGAGCATATAAAATAGCCTGAGACTTCTTATAACACAGCACTTGGCATTTATTATTTGGTATAATCTATAATGAATATTAATTTATTCATTTAGTATTTTAGTGCTTATTTAATTTTAACCATAAACCCTTTCTACAGCAATGAACGGCTGACCTCCCCAAAAGTACACATATCCTGCAAAAGTAAAAACTAAAACTCAATTCTCGAGAAAACTGGCATTCACATACAATATTTGTTGTCATTTACTGTAATTTTATCATTGACCACATGCAGAGTAGAAGATAAAATTGCTAAAGAAGCAGTAGCACAAATCATAGAAGTGACTAGTTATACTAATAAGACTATGCCCTAAAACAAATATTGAGAACATGCAGCTGTATAACATGTATAAGGTACAGTTACATGTAATTCATGAAGTGCAATATTCCATTCAAAGTGAGATTATCTACACATTTTTGAAGCTAAACATGTTTCTGTACACTGTCTTTTGCAGTGTGCTTTCATTATTCAGGGTTTCCCAGGTGGTACTAGTGATAAAGAACCCGTCTGTCAATGCAAGAGACGCAAGGAATGTGTGTTCCTTCTGTAGGTCGGGAACATAGCCTGGAGAAGGAAATGACAACCCTCTCCGATATTCTTACCAAGAAACTTCCATGGACAGAGGTGTCTGGCGGGCTACAGTCCATGGGGTCACAAAGAATCAGACAGGACAGAGAGACTAACACTTTCACTTTCATTAAATAAATGTTAGAAATGGAGCCTTTGATGGCCAATTTAGGTGTCTTAAAATAATACTGTATCTTTCTACAAGCTAGTGTTCTAAAATATGGTTGTATTTTGTTTAAAATATATAACCTTGGAATCCTCAATAAAATCATTCAGTAAGTACACCACCAAAAAATATCAATTTTGGAGTTTCTAGTGAATTATAATTATTACAAATAAAGACTACATAGAGGAAAAAATATATAAATATAGCCCTACAAAATTATTAGGGAATTGAACAAGCAAAAAGATAAAGTGAAAAGAGTAAAATTTTATTTTGAAATTCTAGATGAACTCTTCAGAATAACTTAAAGAAAAAAATCTTTTGATTGAGTTTACATTTTTCAATTGGATACAATATTCTGTAAGAAATTAAAAAAAAAATTACAAGTATTCTCATTTTCTCCTGCTCCTAAGTTTGGCAAAATATTCAATAAACTCACATAAAGAGATAATATATATTGAATTTGGTTACATGAAATATTTCCATGAAGAAATTCTCTACATAAAGGAAAAAAAGGTAGTGCCTGTGAAATTATTTGAATTGAAATATAAACACAATTTAATATAAAAGGTTGCACTGAGCTTATTTATTTTGGGCTTACCTTGAAAATTTTAGGGAAAGAATTTCTCAATTACAAGTTAATAGTCTAGAGAGAAAAGTCAAAGATTTGATAATTTATATTTGTTTATCATTGTCAACTACAAACTGATACTTTCCATAGACACTTGCCATCTACCTCTAGAAGGATTAAATCAGGTGCTGTTGCAGCTGACCCTGAAAGGAGTTCAGGGTGGAGAGCAGAAATGAGGCACTCGGTACTCATCAGGGTGTGGGGGCAGAGGATTGACAAGTTTTCAGATGGTTAGAGATTTCAGGAGCCAATTTTATGAGCCCAATTCTTGTATCTTCTTGTATCTAGAAAAGCACTAAAATCCTTCATAGTGATGACTATTCCTTTGACTTCAGGAGCTTCAGGAGACCAGCAGAAAATTTCGGCAAAAATATGTGCTTGTTTACATGTATCTCTCCCTTTACCAAAATTACTTTCCCCACCTCAGTCCCACCCCAGCTCCCTCCACCCCTGCCTCTTTGGAGAAGTTTCTCAGAGCTATCTGACATGCTGTCTCCCAGGCAGTAGCCCTCATTTTGCCCCAAATAAAACTTAACTCGTAATTTTCATATTGTTCATTTTTTTAAGTCAACATTGTGAAATACAACAAAAGAAGACTGAAGGTGAGAAATGAAATATTTCTTGCTGTATCAGTAAACAAAGGATTTTATAGCCACCACCAAGGGTGAGCTGGTGAGCTCTGATGAAACTAGGAAAGAAAGAATACCTGCCATCTAGGAGCCTTTGGACACCCTCATGGGGTCGCGAAGAGTCGGACATGACTGAGCGACTGAACTGAACTGAACTGAACTGATGGTGAGCCCTGAGGAAACTCAGGATGTGAAAACACAGAATGCTCGCCCCAGGTGAGTGAGGAGCACATCAAAGGAATGATTTAGGAGACAATTCTTGCGTTTTCCTATACAAAGAAAAGCATTACATTTCTTAGCTTGAGATATCTGCTTTTCTTTTCATTAACAACAATTTTTGATATTCAAACTACTTGTTTTTTTTTTTTTTTTTTTACAAAACTTCAATAAAACCTGGGTCCTGTCCTTGCCGCCTCAGAGCAGTTCTCTCAAGGTTACTTGAGATGCTACCTCCCTAGCTTAAAGTCTTAAAAATTCCTGCCTAATAAAACATAACTCTCTTTTTCCCTACCTCATTACCACGTGTAAAATAGATAGCCAGTAGGAATTTGCTATATGATGTAGGGAGGTGAAATCCAGTGTTCTGTGACAACCTAGAGGGGTGGGATGGGGTGGGAGGTGGGAGAGAGGTTCAAGAGGGAAGGGATATATGTGTATCTATGGCTGATTCCTGTTAATATCTGGCAGAAAACAACACAATATTGTAAAACAATTATCCACCAATTAAAAGTAAATTAAAATTTTGGACTCTGTGGGAGAGGGAGAGGGTGGGAGGATTTGGGAATATGGCATTGTAACATGTATGATATCATAAGGGAAACGGAATGCCGGTCTAGGTTCGATGCAGAAGGCTTAGGACTGATGGGCGGGGATGATCTGGAGGGATGGTGTGGGGAGGGAGAGGGAAGGGGGTGGTCCGGATTGGGAACTCAGGTACACTTATGGCTGATTTATGTCAATGTATGGCAAAAAGAGTACAGAATTGTAAAGCAAAACAAACTAAAAAATAAAAATTTAATTAAAAAAAAACATAACTCTCAATCTTTAGGTTGTGGATTTTTCTTTTAAAGCAACAAGACCATTGTAGTAAGTAAATGAAAAATTGTGCGATGATATTGAAAATAATTTTCTCTAGAAAAATACCATAAACATGATTTCGGAGAGACAAGAGACAGAAGGCTAAGGTACAGACTACAGTATATGAAAACTAAATAAGAATAATTCTTCTGTTATGTTTTTATATTTAGATAAACTAAATAAAGATAACTTACTTGTTTTTGCTCCATAGTTGTGAATATATATTCATTTTTAGACAGTTTTATTGTTAAGAAATTCTAAAAGTTTATTCCATAAATTTAATATTATATAAGTGAATATGATTGATATATATAAATAATAATTTTTTCTACTATCTCTCACTCTCGGAATTGTATTAGTGTGAACAGTATATTATGGGTTCACTTTAACTTAATCATTTGACTGAATAAGCAGCTAATGTAATGCCACCAAAAATGTATTCCTTATGTTTCCACAAATGTCAGTACATGCTTGCCTGAACTTATTTTGAAAAACAAAAAGCATTTAAAGCCACAGGAAAACAACAACAAAAAATGACTCATACTATGCAGACCCACATTTTTTCACCAAGAATTATGAATTTTTAATATCTCTCACATATTTTTCTTCTTGTATATATTCTTATATATGCTCCTTTTTTTCCATGAATAATTTGCAATTAAGTTGCTTACAATACTGCACTTTACCACTAAATTAGAATCAATAGGAGTTATATTATGTATGCTTGAGAACTTGGTGACAGTTAAATAAGACTACATTTTAGTATAGAGTTATTAAAATCACCTCAGCATTGACTATAATTAATAAATTATAATCTCTTTCAGAATAAATACATTAATAATTTTTTGTATATTTTATATACATTTTTGAGAACCTATTATGCCACTTTCTTTATTTAATAAGTTATGAACATAATAGTCCAAAGCTGTACTCACAGGATAATTAAAATCTACTGAGTTGTGCCTAACAAGAGACAGATTAATAGCATATTTTATGTCATTAAAAGCTCGAAGAAAAAAAAAACACCAGGGAAAATTGATAGATGATAACTGGGAAACTGTTTTGGATAAGAGTGTATAATCTAGGTTATTCTTTGGAGTTCTATTTGAACACAAACTTGAAAGATGTGAATATGTCAGTCATGCGAATATCTGGCAGTTAGATGCTATAGTCTGAGGGAACATAAAGTGCAAAGGCCTTATTGAAGTAAAAGTTCTGTTTGATCAAGGAAGAATTAGAGGGTGAAGTAGCTTGAAGGTAGAAAATGAAGCACAGAAAAGGAACCACATAACTGATGGTGTCAGAGCAGCTGCCAGGTTGGTTGGAATCACACAAGGCCTTTTAATCACTGCCCAGATTTAGATTAAAGAGCTTGCAAACTATAGCAGGCCAAATAGCCCTCAGACAACTATACATGGCCTGAGAAGATAGTAATTTTTGTTGTTGTTGCTGTTTTTACATTATTACATGTTTGTTAAAAAAACATCAAAAACAAAGGAGAAGGACATGAGGCAGAAACAATATGTGGAGCGGGAGGTTGAAAATATTTACTTTCTGGCCCTTTCTGGGGGAAAAATTGTCAACTCCAGGTTGAAAACCATTAGAATTTGAAAGAAGAGTCACATACTATGGTCTACATTTCATAAAGATCACACTGAGGGACATGGTGAACATATTCTGCACATGGGCAAGAGCAGAAGCAGGAAGGTCTATTAAGATGTGATGGCAGTAATTCAGCCAGTGGTAGTCCAGGGTTGTAACCTTGAAGCATCCAAAAACTGTTTGGATTTGAGATATAACTGAAGGTAAAATCAGCAAAGATTGCTGATGGTTTTGTATAGGAGGGAAGAGAACAGTCAAGTATCAATCTTTAAACTATAGACTGAATTACAATATGTCAATTTCTTTGAGGTGGAAGACCCCTAATGTACAATTTTTGTTAGTGTTCAGGTTTAGAGATGATTTTTCCTTCCTCTAGAATTAAACTCTTCTATTATTTCTTTATGCTTTTTTTAAAAAAGCTATTAGAGCAAATGAATGTAGAAAATATTAGCATTTATTAAATTTATCTTTCTTAATTACTATTCTTCAATATATTTCCAATTTAATCATCAGTTTCTTTCACTGACACCAAATTTCGAAATAACAACTTAAGAGTAGCAAAGGAATTTTGTCAAAAACCTAGAAAAGGACGCAGTCATATTCACCTTAAATAAATGTTGTCACTTTAAAGACCCTTACTGCATCTATACCGGAGCTAGAGAACTATTTTTGTTAATGTACATAAGTAGCCAAAAACATTTTCCCATTTTACACAGTTAATCTAAAATAATCATTTCTGCAGTTGTATTAGTCACCATGAGACAATTTACCAAAGTTGTATGGTACTTGTTTTTAATAAAATTAAAGTCCTTTAATAGTGGTATTTCCAGTTTTTTGAAAAATTCAATAGCCTTAGCTATATACACTCTTTCATTAAAAAAACCCGAATTTCTAATTATTTCAATATCTTAGTCTAAGCAGTGTTTATGGGGTTCAGGCATACAAGAGAATTTTTCTAAGGGTATATAGAGTCAGACATGACTGAAGTGACTTAGCATAACAAACCAGCACAGCACACATACATGAAAAATACAACAAACTGTTGAGAAAAGGAAATAATTTTACTGTATGGAAGTTTTGATTCAATAAAAAGTTATGTAAAGCAGTTTCCACAATACCTGGCATGCACTAAGGGCAAGAAGTGATAGATATAGATCAAAATAAGTGTCATCTAAAAACCTCTAGAAATAAATTTCCAATTACATTTTGACAAAAGTAACCATTAACTAGTCAAAGGAAGATTCGTTTTAATAATTGGTCAAATATTTTGTAAACTATATATCATATATAGATGTCTAAAATATCATCTACACATCAATAATTATACAAGTGGTATAGATGTTAGAATATTCCTGCATATTTAAAGTTCAAAAAATTTAAGAGGGAAGTAATTTATTGTTCATCAGTGAGACAGATAAAATGCTTGAAACATTTTCAGTGCTGAAAGCTCAAGATTTGACCTGGTAGATATAATAGATATTACTCTTTATAGAACAAATGTCTCATAAAATCAAAGCAAATTCTCTAATTGTTTGAGACTAATAAAAATGAAGATCAGATACGGCCCATTACATTTAGTATAACATTTGATAATCCTTTTTTGACTGATACCATGTACCATATCCCTCCTCCAGCAAAGAAGATACAGTGTTTTCTTTTTAATTAAAATAATATACTTTTGCATTTTGAGCCAGATTTTTAGTAATTAACAGGTGAACATAGAGATATTAACATATTTTTTGCTATTTTGGTCCAGACTTACATTAAACATCTCAGAGATTAGAAATTATAATTTTTCATTCACTATAGAAAACTTATATCTTTATTATAGTTTAAGAGTACATTTTTATTTTTTAGCATATCCTGTTATTCTAGATAAAACCACTTTTGCATCTTCAGTCTCACATTTTATCAACTTTTCTATCAGTACTTTTCTGGGTACAGATACATGTATTATCTACTTAAATATCACCTATTTCTGAGTTAACTGTCTACTTCAATATTTCTAATGAATGTAAGGTTCCAAGTATCTTAACACAATTTTTTTCTTTTTTATTTCTAGCATTCCCTCATCATTTTAGGTGACACTTACATTTTATGTCAGGAATGTAGTATTTAGGGAACTAAATGACTAGACTAAAGGAGCACCTAGTTTGGTGTCAGATCTAGACTCAAATCTCAATTCTCTAGAGGGATGGCTTGTACTGTGCTGTGCTTAGTCACTCAGTCATGTCCAGCTCTTCGTGTCCCCCATGGACTGCAGCCTGACAGGCTCCTCTGTCCATGAGAATTCTCCAGGCAAGAATACTAGAGTGGGTTGCCATGCCCTCCTCCATGGGATCTTCCCAACCCAGGGATTGAGCTCAGGTCTTCCGCATTGCAAGGGGATTCCTTACTGTCTGAGCCACCAGGGAAGTACTATAGAGTTATGGTTTACTTGTGTTACTTGATCTCTTAAGTTTATTTAGGGCTTAAACCCTTTAAAATGAGAATGAAAATGATCATACCATTATGGAATGTTTCCAATAATAAAGGTGGGATCAAGTGGCTGGTTACATTCCCTGGTGGACCAGATGGCAAAGAATCAGCTTGTAATGTGGAGATCCAGGTTCAATCCCTGGGTCAGGAAGATCCCCTGGAGAAAGGATGGCAATCCACTCCAGTATTCTTGCCTGGAGAATTCCATAGACAGAGGAGCAAGCTGGGCTACAGTCCTTGGGGTTCAAAAGAGTCAGATGCAGCTGAGAGACTAATACACACACACAGAGAAATACACAGTCCTGTAAGAAACAGTTCCTATTTTTATGTAGGCTCACTTCTTATATTTCCTTCAAACCCCAACAAACATACAAAAAGTGCTCTCAAGTCAACAGCAAACGTGTGCAACTTTCCCGAACAATTTTCATGAGGCAGATAGGCAGATACTGCACTTTTTTTTGTTCTCAGCCTCTCACAACATGATACTATGTTTGAACAAGACAGAAAAATCACTGAAAATCTCAAATGTTTTGGATGCTGACAAAGGCAGACTTTTAAAAATCATCATCTTTTAAGAAATTCTCTGCTATCTAACTGTCCTGTATAAAGAAATCTTAATTGGACAAAGGGACAGTTTTTCTTCTCTTAATTGTGATGATCTTTGGGTATCCATTTCAATGCCTGAGAAAGAATAGTGGTGCAAACACCTTAACTCATTAGCCAGTTTGTGCCACTCAGCACACCTAGGTTTAAATACCAATTCCTTCAGAGACAGGACTTAGATTTTTTGAACCTCTCCTTTTTGTCTCATCAGTTACCAAAACCACTGTGGAATTGTGTAGAGTACCTTTCGTCAGCTGGCTTATGTTATGACCCTATTTATAAGACAACAAGATTGGTATTTGGCAGGAATGAAAAGGAACTACAGTGTCCTAGAAGACAAAATACATCACATATTCACTTAGGTACAAAGGAATGATTCCTCTCTGAATAGAAATGTCTGGGAAAGCAATTCAGAATGTTTCGCAGTAGCATGTGCTATTTTCTGGGTCAGTTCTCTCTTTAATATACTTGAATAAAGTTTTCTTTCCAATGTTTCTAATATTGAAATGTGGAGTTTCAAAGATGAACCCAAAGGAATCACTATAGCATATAATTAATCTTGATATTAAGGTTTTCCTGACCTGCATATTAAAGTATGGCTTATTTTTTCACTTGTCATTTTTCTTGGTAAAAAGCAAAGAAAATCAACTCTGTACCTTACAGATGAGAGAAGAACTCTCTTTCTCTCTTTCCACACACATACATCTATCTGTTATAAATGTATATGCACATATAAGTATATAATGTACATATATAATATTCATGTATGTATATATACATATATTTAATGTACTATGTGAAGTAAAATACAGATATGAAAGCAGATAAAATATGCCTATATAGATTGATTTAATCAACCATATTCTCAAAATAACTACTTTCCTTTGAAAATGGTAAGCCTTTTTTAAAAAGTAAGTTTTGCTTCAGAATATTGGGCCTAAATTCTTATAAATTTATTTGGTATTTTGTGTGAAGAGAATCACATTCAACCTGGACTGTATTGAGAGTAATGTGTGGAAAAAACGCTGCTCTCGTGTGGAGAGTAGTATATAACTTTAACATGTCTTACAGGACTCTCTTTCCCTCAGTTAGTTTAGAAATTCTAGAGAGCTTTTTATTAATATTGGAGATTTGCAATTGTAGTAAGCACTAATAAAATAATACATAATCTAGACAAAAATTATATGAAACTATAGTAAAATACATGTTTCCTTGGTGGCTCAGTTGGTAAAAAATCTGCCTAAAATGCAGCAGACATGGGTTTGATCCCTGGGTCAGGAAGATTCCCTGGAGGAGGAAATGGCAACCCACTCCAATACTCTTGCCTGGGAGATCCCATAGATAGAGTAGCCTCGTGGGTTACAGACCATGGGGTCACAATGAACTGGTCACAACTGAGCAACTTTCACCTTAATGAAAGTGAAAATGCTCATTTACCTTAATTTTACCTAGATTTAAAGCTACTATGTTTCACAAATACTTATCACAAACACAGCCAAATTTATGTCTCATTATACTTGTTTAAAGTGAGGAGCTATTTCACATTCAAGGTCAGGAGGGGCAGCTGTGAGGATGTACCCCTTGTCCAAGGTAAAAGAAACCCAAGTAAGACAGTAGGTGTTGCGAGAGGCATCAGATTGCAGACACACAAACCATAATCACAGAAGTCTAGTCAATCTAATCACACGGACCACACCCTTGTCTAACTCAATGAAACTAAACCATGCCATGTGGGGCCACCCAAGAAGGGCAGGTCATGGTGGAGAGGTCTGACAGAATGTGATCCCCTGGAGAAGGGAATGGCAAACCTCTTCAGTATTCTTGCCTTGAGAACCCCATGAACAGTATGAAAAGGCAAAATGATAGGATACTGAAAGAGGAACTCCCCAGGTCAGTAGGTACCCAATATGGTACTGGAGATCAGTGGAGAAATATTTCCAGAAAGAATGAAGGCATGGAGCCAAAGCAAAAACAATACTCAGTTGTGGTTGTGACTGGTGTTAGAAGCAAGGTTCGATGCTGTAAAGAGCAATATTGCATAGGAACCTGGAATGTCAGGTCCATGAATCAAGGCAAATTGGAAGTAGTCAAATAGGAGATGACAAGAGTGAACATCGACCTTCTAGGAGTCAGCGAACTAAAATAGACTGGAATGGGTGAATCTAACTCAGATGACCATTATATCTACTACTGTGGGCAAGAACCTTAGAAGAAATGGAGTAGCAATCACAGACAACAAAAGACTCTGAAATGCAGTACTTGGAGGCAATCTCAAAAATGACAGAATGATGTCTGTTCATTTCCAAGGCAAACCATTCAATATAATGGTAATCTGAGTCTATGCCCCAATCAGTAATGCTAAAGAAGCTGAAGNCTTAGAAGAAATGGAGTAGCAATCACAGACAACAAAAGACTCTGAAATGCAGTACTTGGAGGCAATCTCAAAAATGACAGAATGATGTCTGTTCATTTCCAAGGCAAACCATTCAATATAATGGTAATCTGAGTCTATGCCCCAATCAGTAATGCTAAAGAAGCTGAAGTTGAATGGTTCTATGAAGAACTACAAGACCTTTTAGAACTAACACCCCAAAAAGATG
>SJYA01010433.1:0-13688 GCA_006410615.1 Neotragus moschatus
CTGCCTGAGTTTCTCTGCCTATGTGTGTCCAAAAGCCCCAGGGAATCCATCACGTCCTGCACCCCTCCCCCCTCCCCGCCCCCTCCTGGGAGCAGCCCTGCCAGACTGGCAGGAGTTGGCAGGTCCACAGGGACTCGCCCCGCTTGCTTGCTTGGAGGCCTATCTGACAGCGTCGCCGCTGCCCCCCCACGCCCCACGCTTCCTGGGAGCCCATTCCAGCAAGCGCTTGGCCGTCAGTCTCTGTCTCACTATTCGCCTCTGAGAACCCAAACCAAGACACCAGAGGCCTCAGACTGAAAACTCTGAGATACCCCAAACTCCACATTAGTAATATGAACCTTGTGGGCTGTTTTTGCTTGCTTTTTGTGTGTTTGTACTCTTGAAACTTCACGTCGAAGCTTTGGGGTCTCACTTGACTTCTGGAAATGAACAGAAATGTATTGAAAGGGAGTTTGGGGTAGAAGTGACCTGAAGGTGATGAGTTGTCCCCAGTTCTAGGAGAGTTCCTCAGGTTCACCTTGAAAGTCATAACGGGGCTTCCCTGGGGATCCAGTGTTAAGAATCCACCTGCCAATGCAGAGGACACCAGTTCGATCCCTGTTCCTGGAAGATCCCACGAGCCCCAGAGCAACTCAACCTGGGAGCCACAGCTACTGAGCCCATGCTCCCGAGCACAGGAGACACGGCTACAGAGTGGCCCCGGCTCTGCAACCAGAGAAAGCCTGAGCAGCAACAAAGACCCAGGACGGCCAACAATTAATTAATAAATTCAATTTTTCCAAAAGTAATAATGGAAAGAAACCCTTGATGTCAGCATCAATGGCTTATCACGCAAATGTCAGAAGATATGGAACACACCTTGATTCTGGACTCTTCCAACAGGGACGAGACAGACAAGGGCCAGGGGGGCAGGGCCCTGCCTCTAGAAGTTCCAGGACGCAGCCTTAGAGAATAAACGGGGGCCCTGGTGGCGCAAACTGGAGCCCACACACCACAGACGTGCTCACGGGGTCACACGGATTCCCAGGGCCCAGCGGAGAACCTCAGCAGGCCACCACCTGACCTTCCCAAGCTGCAATTTCCTTGTAGGTTTACCTTGAGGATGAGACAAACCTTGCAGCATCCGGCATCCAAATGAGGAGAAAGAAAGAAAGAAAAGAAAGAAAGTGAAGTCACTCAGTCATGTCGGCTCTTTGCGACCCCATGGACTGTAGCCTACCAGGCTCCTCTGTCCATGGGATTTTCCAGGTGGAATACTGGAGTGGGTTACCATTTCCTTCTCCAGGGGATCTTCCCAACCCAGGGATCAAACCTGGGTCTCCCACATTGTGGGAGATTCTTTACTGTCTGAGCCACTGGGGAAGCAAGTCCCAGAGGAACGCAAGAGGAGTGGCGTAGATGAGGATAGACCGGAAGCTTCTGGGGTCCCACGGAGCTCCCTGTCTGCAGAGAAGGACTGGAACGGATCAGACCAGCCTTCAGGAAGCTCACGGAGGGGATGGAGCTGACGGCTTGGTTGGGTCCCTGCGGTCATTCATTGGTTTCCCCGGCTGGCCGCCCTCCCCGGCTGCCCTCCTAAGCACCTACTACGCGCCAGGCACGGTGCCCGCCATGCACAGCCACGTACCCTCAGCTGACACTTCCCTGAGAGCATCTGCCAGAAGGGATTAAGAAGTTGCCGGAGGAAGCCCTGGCTTTGTTTGGGAACTTTCCCCCAGCTGAGAGGGAGAGGCAGGGGGAGGGAAGAATGACCAATTATGCGCTGTGCTGTCTTCAGATGAAAGGCCCTTTTTGTGCCCTTCCCCGTCTCCTGTTTGGGCTGTCAGCAGCAATTTGACGAGGAATGTTACTTGGCCTGACCTGTTTTTTCAAGACGGTAACCTATATTGTGTATCATCTCAGCCCGGGAGAAAACCAACCAGCTCCCGCCCTCACACAGCCCCCGCCGGTTGAACTTCAACTTCTAAAACCAGGAAAATTGATTGGAAAAAAATTGCAGGGAAATCTCCCACTAATGATATTTTGAGTTCAGAAGGGGTGGGAGGGGTGGGGGAATTAAAGTGGCTTTAATCTGATGCTCCCAACATGGATTTCAGTGCTGAATGGTCAATTGTTACTAAATTCTAATTGGTTCTGGGTCACTCCCTTTGAAATACTGGCTGCGTTCTGTTCATTTTTTCAATTAAATCTTAACAATTCACATCTGACAAAACTCAAAAATCTTGTCAAAAATTGTTCAGATTTGTGTAGTGAGAATGTGCAAGAAGCAAGATGGAGCTCGGAGCAGGGGAAACTTTTATACCAAAGAACAATTTAAGGGCTAATTATGAGAATGCTGATTTTATTGTTTCCAGACTCCCATCCTTCTGCGACATAAAATGAGTCTTTCTCATCAGCTTACCAAAAAAAAAACCCACTTCGGAGGAAATCGTAAAAGGCCACAAATGCCATTACCCACGTGATGATTGTTCTCTGGATTTAGAAATTCAAGCCCTTCTCACATTTCATCTTTCCTTGTGAGAAAGTTTTCTTTGATTACCTGAGGTAACACAGAAGTCGCTGTAATGCAGAAAAAAAACGAGGGCTTTGCAGCAGGCAGACTTGGGTCCAGAGCTGGCTCAGGCCTGCTGAAACGCTGGGTGAGAGTTTCCCGCAGAAGACCTTGCCACGCTGGGCCCGAGTTTTCTCATGCTTCCCAGGCGGCGTGGTAGTAAAGAATCCGCCTGCCCCAGGCAGGACCTGCAGGAGCTGCAAGTTCAATCCCTGGGCTGGGAAGATCCCCTGGAGGAGAAAATAGCAGCCTGCTCCCGTAATCTTGCCTGGAAAGCCCCGTGGACAAAGGAGCCTGGTCAGCCACAGTCCAAGGGGACTGCAAAGAGTTGGACACGACGGAGCAGAACGTGTAACTGAATCACTTTGCTGTATGCCTGAAACTAACGCAACACTGAAAATCATCTATACGCCAATAAAAATTTAAAAATAGCTCAGCCGGCTCTGAGAAGGCCTGGGCCCCCTCTGACCCCTAGGGTTGGGGGAGGCTTGAGCCCTCTGCAGAAGGACGGGGCAGCGTCAGAGAGGATGGCAACTCTTAGCCTGGGGGACAGGACTTGGTGCAGGAATCAACCCCCACCCTCCAGCAGCTCTTAGCCAAGGACTGGAAGGCTGGGGTCAGACCCCGGCTCGCTGGCCCCTCGGAGTGCCAGCTCCAAGATGGCGGGGGGCTCCTTGCCCGGGGGCGACTGGCTTCCCACCCCTCCTGCCTCACCTCCCCACTTCCGATGCTGCTGTGTCCTGCACCCCTATATCAGCCCTTTACATTCAGCGCTTTCTGGGGAACCCAGCTTTTGGCTGCCCTTGCCCTCCCAACTGGAGAGGGAGCTGAGGTAGTCGGGTAGGTGCAGGGGGCTTTCCGAGATGTAAGAGCAGAGGATGGCGGGAGGCAGTGGAGCGTGTGTGCCCGGCGGGTTTGGGTTTGCAGGTCTCTCTGGGTGCCACGTGGAGGACTGAGGACAGGTGGGGGTCAGGGTGGAGAGAAGGGGCAGGCAGGGAGATGACAGGGTGGCCGGGAAGAGGGAGAGGGCTGGAACTGGCAGGACCTGGGGACGGGGCGGCAGAGGAGGAGGGCAGGAGGGTGCCAGGGTTGACAGCACGATTTATCTGGCTCTCATCGTCTGGCCAGTTTCAGATTCAATCATTAGGGACCAGTAAGCTAAACCAGCGATGAAACACACACCTATAAGAATGGCTAAAATTCCAAGCACTGGCAACACCAAATGCTGGCAAAGACGGAGCCACAGGAACTCTCCTTGCTGGTGAGAATGCAACGTGGTACATCCACTCGGGAAGAACAGTGCGGGGGTTTCTTAGCAAACCAAACGTCTTGTCACCAGATGGCCCAGCACTGGCGCGCCTTGGAATTTACCCACATGAACTGAAATTCTGTATGCACACAAAAACCTGCTCACAGATGCCCATTGCAGCTTTGTTCATAATCACCACAAACTGGAAGCAACCAAGGTGCTCTTTAGGAGGTGAATGGATAAATAAACTGAGGTACCTCCAGACAATGTAGTATGTCTCAGGACTGAAAAGAAATGAGCTGTGGAGCCAAGAAAAGACATGAGGGAACCTTAAAGGCAGGCCACTAAATGGAAGCCAGTCTCAAATGGCTACAGAGTGTGTGATTCCAACTATGCGACCTTCTGGAAAAGGGAAAAATTGTAGCGACTGTAAAGAGGTCAGTGGTTGCCCGGTGGTTGGGGGCAGGGGTGAACAGACCAGGTGCAGAGGAGTGTTAGGGAAGTGAACCAACCTGTGCGATACAGCGATGGTGGGTGCCTGTCAGCGGCACATTGTCCAAACCCATAGTGTGTGCAGCACGGTCAGCCCTCGTGTACACTGTGGCCCTTGGCTATCCCTATTGGCTCATCAGTGGTAACAGTGTATCCCTCCAGCGCTGGGTGGGTGGTTAGGCAGAGGCTAGGAGCAGAGGTTATCAACAGAGGAATCTGCGGGATGCAAGAGGGAGCTCCCGACTTCCTGTTCAATTGTTCTGTAAACCTAGCGGCAGGGTTGTGTGCGTCTGACTCTTCATGATCCCAAGGACTGTAGCCCGCCAGGCTCCTCTGTCCATGGGATTCTCCAGGCAGGAATACTGGAGTGGGCTGTCATTCCCTTCTCCAGGAGATCTTTCCAGCCCAGGGCTTGTACCTGGGTCTTCTGCATTGCAGACGGATGTCTTACCATCCGAGCCACCAGGAAGGCCCTGTAAACTTAAACACTGCTCTAAAAGTAAAGTCTTTATTGGTTTTTTTTTTTTTTTTTTTTCCTCAGTTGGTTGCCCCAGAGCTGCTGCACAAGGAGGCCAGAGCCGGATGGAGCTCGGCTCACAGCCCAGCGCCCAGGAGCCCACACTGTTCCGGGAGCCTGGAGAAGTCCCACCCAGCTGGGGGTGGGGGTGGGGGGCTAGGAAGAGAGAGGGACCTGATGCCTGGAGCCCTAGGAAGAGGGAGAGGTCAGCGACACAGGCCACTGGGCAAACTGGAATGGGGACAGGGCAGAGGATGAAGCCCCAGAGACAAGCAGTAGCAGAACTGGAAGGCTTCCTGGAGGAGGGGTGCTCTGGTCAAAAGTTGAGGGTCAGTGAGGAGGCTCCCTTCCCTCAGGCCACTCCCAAGCACTGACCGCAGTCCCAGCCAAGGTCTAGCACCTTGCCTAGCAAGGTGCCTAGCATCTGTGCCTTCTCCTCATCGCTGCCCCCCACAGGCCAGGCTTAGGACCTCCCGACCCCTACTGAGGCTTCCCCTGGCTCCCTCCAACCCCTGAAGCATCCTCCTTCAGGACTGCTGTCCTACAGCACAGACCTTTCTGGGGCTTCCCATCGCCCTCAGGGGAAATCCCCGCGCCCACCGCACACACCTTCCCCCCGGGACACAGCCAGGTACGTGCCAGCTGGGGAAGACACAGAAGCTGGGAGCTGCCAGGCAGGGCCCACTGACCATGGGCTTGAGCTGCCCCAGGCGGCACGTCCTGCTCTGGGACCTTTAGGGACAAGAGCCGCTCTCGTCCTGGCAGAGAGGCAAAGTGCGCAGGTCAGCTCCCCTTCCCCCCATCCCATCGAGGAAGAGACTGGGGTCTTCACAGAGGTTCCACCTGGCCGCGTGCTTCCCGGGGAGGGGGTCTTAAGCCCCCAGAGCTCAGCCCACTTGTGTGAAGAGGGCTTTTGTCCCAGGGGGATGGATTCCCAGGGCCTGACTCAGCGACCCAGGCCTCTGGTCTGGTGACCCGCTCCCACCCCCAACAGGTTGCGGCCAGGTAGGCCCCCATTACGTTCGCTCAGTCCTGGGAGGTGGCGGGGGTCGCCGGGGGCCGGGGGGCGGTGCACGGCCTGGCAGGGCTGGGCCGCCCCGGGAGCGGAGGCGTCCCTGGAGCACTTGGCCTTGACCCTGGGACGTGGAGGCCACCTCTGCAGCGGCTGCGGCACCTGCTCATCCATTACCAAGCACCTCAGCTGGCCACCGGGCGATGAGTGCGGGGCCTCCGTCCTGAAGGCTAATTGCACTAATTGATGGGGTCGGCATGGTCCCCCCACCCTCCCCCTCGCCCAGAATGGCTTCGTGCCTGGGAGCCAGGCCTCCAGCCTCCCTGTCTCAGGGTTCTCTGGAGCGTCTCCTCCTGGAAGCCACAGTCTGCAGACCACTCGGCCAGCCCTCGGTTCTGGCCAGGACTCGACCCCAGTGGCCCCTCCCCTCTGTTCAACTCTGACACGTGTGCTCCGTCTCATCTCTGGGAAACGAGTATGGGAACTGGACCGAGAGTAAAGGCAAAGGCTGGGGGTCCTGAGTCAAGGTTCCTTGAGGCGCTGGGAAATGCAGGTGACCATCACTCTCCCAGCCTCGGTATACTCGCAGGGCAGGCGGGATGATTCAGTAGGCGGGAGCTGGGAAGCGTGGAGTGGAGCTCCAGGCATGGTCCGCGGTGAGGAGCTCGGGAGACCATCTGGGAGCCTTGACAGTGAGGGTGGTAGTGATGGTGGTGACCGTGGAGCGCCGAGAATCGATGCTTTTGAACGGTGGTGCTGGAGAAGACTCCTGAGAGCCCCTTGGAATGCAAGGAGGGCCAATCAGTCCAGCCTAAAGGAGATCAGTCCTGCATAATCATTGGAAGGACTGATGCTAAAGCTGAAACTCCAGTACTTTGGCCCCTGAAGTGAAGAACTGACTTATTTGAAAAGACACTGATGCTGGGAAAGACTGAAGGTGGGAGGAGAAGGGGACGAGAAGATGAGGTGGTTGGATGGCATCACCGACTCAATGGACATGAGTTTGAGTAAACTCTGGGAGTTGGTGATGGACAGAGAGGCTTGGCGTGAGTCCCTGGGGTCGCAAAGTCGGACACGACTGAGCAACTGAACTGAACTGACGGTGGTGATGATGGTGGTGACGGTGGTGATGATGGTAGTGGTGTGGTGAGGGTGAGGTCATCAAGGGTAAGATGATGCTGGGCATGGGGACGGGGGCGATGAGGATGACGTTGGTAATGGTGAGAATGATAAAAACAGTGAGGGTGATGGCGATGTCTCCCCGTTCATGGTAAAGGTTACGGAGCAGAGCCTCTACCAGGCAGTGATTAAAAACCTGGGCTCTGGAAACAGCTGGCTTATTGAAATTCTGCCTCTGTCATGTAGCGGCCTCGTGACTGTGAACCTCCTTCTTGATCTGTTTCCCCAGCTATACCCGGAGGACAACGGCAGTCCTAACCTCACTGGTTGCTGTGAGGTTTAAGTAAGTCGATAAATACCCTACTATGGCACATAGCGGGCTTCCCTTGTGGCTCAGCTGGTAAAGAATCCACCTGCAATGCAGGAGACCCTGGTTCGATCCCTGTGTTGGGAAGAGCCCCTGGAGAACAGAAAGGCTACCCACTCCAGAATTCTGGCCTGGAGAATTCCATGGACTGTATAGTCCGTGGGGTCGCAAAGAGTCGGACACAACTGAACGGCTTTCACTTTCACGACACGTGGCAGCTGCCACTGTTTTTAATTATCTTAGATTTAAGAATCTCCTCAATAGCTGCATCAGAGTTTAAAGATTTTTGCTACAAAGCACTCTATCAAGAAAGTAAAGAGATAATTCTTTAATGGCAGAAAATATTTGCAGAACATTTATATGCCAAGAGACATGTATCCAGAATTTGTAAAGAGCTCTTGCAACTCAATAATGAAAAAGACAGGTAATCCAAATTAAAAAATGGCCAAACGGTACAAATAGACCTTTCTCCAAAGAAGACATGGAAAACCAACAGATGCGAAGAGGGTCCGTGTCATCAGTCGTCAGGAAAATGCCAGCAAAACCACAATGAGGCATCACTTCCCACCCACTAGGGCGACTGTTAATAGAATCAAAAAGACAAATAATATTAAGCGTTGGTGAAGTTGCAGAGAAACTGGAACCCTCGTACGTTGCTGAAAGTAAAATGGTGCAGTCATTCTGGAAGAGTCTAGTCGTTCCTCAGACATGTTAGAGTTGCCCTTGGACGCAGCCATCCACCTCTTAGGCGTGTACCCAGGAGGACGGAAAGCAGACATCCACACACAAGCTTGTACACAAATGTTCACAGCAGCAATATTCCTAACAGCTAAAAAGCAGCCAGTGTGCATGTCCTGACTGCTGAACAAACAAAATGGCACATCCAGGCGGCAGAATACTATTTGGCCTTTAAAAAGGAATGAAGATCTGGTTCTTATTCTGATTCTGATTCCAATATGAATGATTTGAAAACGCTATGCTAAGTTACAGCAACCAGATAGAAATGGCTGCACGTTGTATGATTCGTGTCTGTGAAATGTACAGGATTAGCAAGGGTGTAGAGACGGAAAAACTTAGTGGCTTTGGAGACTGGGGGCAAGGGGAATGGAGGGCTGGGTTTCTTTCACTGTTTAGTCATTAAGTCGTGTCCGACCCTCTTTGCGACCCCACGGACTGCAGCACGCCAGGCTTCCCTGTCCTTCACTATCACTCGGAGTTTGCTCAAATGCATGTCTATGGAGCCGGTGATGCCATCCAACCATCTCATCCTCTGTCGCCCCCTTCTCCTCCTGCCCTCAATCTTTCCCAGCATCAGAGTTTTTTTTTTCCCAATGAGTCAACTCTTCCCATCAGGAGGCCAAACTTTGGAGCTTCAGCATCAGTCCTTCCAATGAATATTCAAGTTTGATTTCCTTTAAGATGGACTGGCTGGATTTTCTGGCTGCCCAAGGGGCTCTTGAGAGTCTTCCCCAGTAAAGTTCAAAAGCATCAATTCTTCAGCACTCAGCCTTTTTAATTTGGGTCTCTTTTAGGGGTAATAAAAGTGTTCTGTAATTAGAGATGAAAGAAAGTGAAAGTCACTCAGTCATGTCCAGCTCTTTGTGACCCCGTGGACTATACAGTCCATGGAATTCTCCAGGCTAGAATACTGGAGTGGGCAGCCTTTCCCTTCTCCGGGGGATCTTGCCAACCAAGGATCGAACCCAGGTCTCCCACGTTGCAGGCGGATTCTTTACCAGCTGATCCACAAGAGAAGCCCAAGAATACTGCAGTGGGTACCCTATCTCTTCTCCAGCAGATCTTCCCAACCCAGGAATCAAACCAGGGTCTCCTGCATTGCAGAGGATTCTTCACCAACTGAGCTACGAAAATCTAAATGCATTAGCAAGCACTGAATTGTACACTTTAAAATGGGGCGATTTTATGATACATGAGTTACATCTCAATAAAGCTGCTATTTTAAAAGAGTTCCCCAATAGATCTTGACAGATCAAGCAGAAGGAATTTTTTCCAAGTGGGGAATGAGGGGTCCGTGTGATTCTGTGCTGTGAAAGGGCTTCCTCGCCTTGACCCGTTCGCTGGCTGGCTCTGTAGCACTCTTTGCATCGCCTGGTGGTCCAGGCGGGACCCTCACTTCAGCGTCTCCTTTCCGGGTTCTGATGCCAGGGACAGATGAGAACGGCAGGTGGGAAGGGGTATTGGAGAGGAATGTCCTTCTGTGCTGGAGACCCCAGTCCCACAGAACCCCTCCATCCTTTGGGAATCTTAAGGAACATAGCCCTCGCCAACAGGGAAATCCTGTTCAGTAGGGGAAAAGCATTCAGAAAGTTTTATCAGCTTTTTCTTCTCCCCAGTCCCCACCTCACCTTTTCCATCTACCTGCTGGAGATTTCCCAGGTCCAGAACTGAACAGTCTCGCCCCCTCCCCTCCTCAAAGGCTCATCTCTCCCAGCGTCCTCTGCTCCGCACAGGTGAATGGTCGTGCCTCCCCGTATGGTTGCACAGGTCGCACACTGCTCAAGTGCCTGGCCGAGGGGGTGGGTCAAAGCTGGAATCCAGCTCACTCTCTGCACACTCTCACCAAGCCGAGCAGCCTGGACAGCAAGCCTTCTCGTAATTCTCAAGACGGTGCCACACAGACCAACTGCCACTCTGGAGGGAGGGACGAGGAAGGAGGGAAGGGGGTGTGAACTGTCTTAACTGCTCAGAATCAGTGCCCACAGACATTCTGAAATGCTCCCCCTGGAGCGACTGGAAACGGATGGACATGCATTCATCATAACAGGCTAAGTTACACAGCAATAACGGGCAGAACCTCAGGTAGGTTAGCACAACTAAGGTGTATTTCTTGCTCACACTGCGTGGCCCATGTGGGGACGCTGCAGCATGTGGTTGCCTAGGGACGCTGACGGAGGCCCCACCTGGGGACCCGGGCTGATGGAGGCTCTATCCAGTGACCTGGGCGGATGGAGGCTCCACCCAGGGACCAGTCTGATGGAGGCGCTATCTTACTATAACTGCTCCATCCAGTACCTGCAGTCTCCTCAGCCTCCAGAGCCAGGGGAGAGAGGTCGGAGCATCGTCCAGAATTTTCCACCACTCCATTCTTTCCACTTCGTGCTCGTCAGGACCAGTCACCTGCTGCCCCCCTGCAAGGCTGCGAGATGCAATTGTCTCTGTGCCTGTGGGGGAGAAAACCAGACACGGGGCCCTGGAGTCCCCTGGGGATCTGTCAGCATGCAGGTTCTCAAGCTGGGGAGTCCAGGTTTAGCAGACTCCCAGGGATTCACGTGCAGGACCGCTCCCTGTCCTGCCCCGCCAAGGGAGCCCTGACCCACACAGAGTGAGGGGTGAACTGCAGTGCCCTGCATCCCAGGCAGCCTCTCACACCCCCTCACCAACACCCCCATACACCCTTCTGGGCATGAGACCAGGCACAGAGCTCCTCTGGGTCTTTGTGTGTCAGAAATGTCTTCCCCACCCCTTACCTTATTCTTTGTAGGTTTAGCCTTCAGGCTCAGTTCAGATGTCACCTCCTCCAGGCAGTCTTCCCTGATCCTCTAAGCGGAGGATCTGACCCTTCCTATGAGCTTTAACAGATCTTTGTTTCAGCTCTTCTCTTTAGCCCAGTTTTTAAAAATTTGTCTTTGGCTGTGCTGGGTCTTGGTTGTCGTGGGGGCTGCTCTCCGGTTGTGGGGAGCGGGCTTCTCCTGCTGCAGAGCACGGGCTCTGGAGCACGGGCTCAGTGGTCGTGGCACACGGGCTTAGTTACCCGGCAGCACGTGGGATCTCGCTGGACCAGGGACAGAACTGGTGTCTTCCTGAACTGGCAAGTGAATTCTTCACCACTGGACCACCAGGGAAGTCCTTTAGCCAAGTTTTGTTTATAATGACTGGTCTCTGCCAGGGCCTGCTGTGGGCAGGACACACGTAGGGGCCCAAAGCAGCCTGCAGACACAGGGAGAAATAGACTCAGTTCTTGTCTCGGAGTATCAGGCCCAGGGTTCTCAGTGTGCTGGCCGAACAGGGACTCCCTGCCTCACCTACTTTTAATTCTCCTGGCCACATCAAAGGCTCTGAGAAGTCCTGCAATCAAAGCAAAAGCTGCTGAGTTTCATCTGACCAGATGTCTCCCAAGAAAGAGGCCTCCCAGGTGGTGCTCGTGGTAAAGAACCCACCTGCCAAGGCTGGAGATGACGTAAGAGATGAGGGATCAGACCCTGGGTGGGGAAGATCCCCTGGAGGAGGGCATGGCAACCCACTCCAGTATTCTTGCCTGGAGAATCTCACGGACAGAGGAGCCTGGTGGGCTGCAGTCCATAGCGTCTCAAAGAGTCAGACATAAGTGAAGCGACTTAGCACACACACTCCCAAGAAAATCTGATTCCAGCAGTGACTTGAGAACCACCCGTTCACACAACCAGGAACAAGATGCCCTAGGAACGTGGTCTGGAAGATGCTGTCCCAGGTGAGGGCACGGGTAACCAGCTGCTTCCATAGAGAACGTCACCAGTGGACTGGAAGCACCAAGCCACGCTTCCGGGAGGTGCTGTTCTGAGAGCCAGGCCGGGGCTGCTGGCCAAGTATTTCCTGTAAAACTTCAGCCTCTAACCTGAGATGTGGGCAAATGTGAAATGCCTGTCAGATTTCAAAGATGGCGCCAAGAGCATAAAGCTGTCCCCAGTCTCGATGTTGATGACACGCCGAAATGATGATGATCTTGAACACATTCGAGGAAATGATTGTTTAATCTTCTGCACCTGTTTCTTTTTACTTCTTTAATGCAGCTACCAGAAAATTTAACTTGCACACGTGGCCTCATTATATTTTCTGTTGGACAGTGTTGCCTCTGATATTTTAATAAAATGGAATATTTTAATAAAATGAAAGCTTCTACAATTCTTTTTGGCATATCTGGAGAGAGACCTTGGAATGCCCTTGTTTAACAAAGGAGAAAACGCAGGCCCAGAGAGGGCAAGTCAGTATCCTGGGACCACACAGCATGTTGTGGATGGAGCCAGGCCCAGAACTTAGCACTTGCTCCAGACCGGTTTGGACGAGTCAACCACACTCTGACAAAGCTATACTGGGCTCCCCAGACACCCCAGGGGTACTCAGGCCTGCAGGCCACCAGAAACAAAGCAAGGATGACATCTGACCCTGGTCTAAAGATTACCCCAGGGCCATTAACAAGGCAGCCAGGAGACATCATCGGGCTTCCCTGGTGGCTCAGATGTTAAAGAATCTGCCTGCAATGCGGGAGACCCAGGTTCGATCCCTGAGTCAGGAAGATCCCCTGGAGGAGGGCATGGCAACCCACCCCAGTATTCTTGCCTGGAGAATCCCATGGACAGGGAAGCCTGTGGGCTACAGTCTATGGGGCTGCAGAGAGTCAGGCATGATGGAGCAACCAACACACTGGCAGGGAGGTATCACTGGGGCTTTGGCCAGCCCTGCAGACCAAAGCCTGCTGCCCAGAGCGGGGCCCAGGGTCCTCACCACTCGGCCATCTGGCGCACGGCCCCACCTTCCTGGTGAGCAGCAGGGGGCCTCTTACTACAAAGAGAAAACTGTTCCCCTCTGTTACAGAGAGGCTCTTCCAAACCTGGGGTCTCCTGAGCAGCTCATGTTACACCAAGACAGAAATTCCTTTCCTCCAAACAGAACAGTCTGCCCCCCGGGCGTGGAGGTGCAGGGCCTGCAGGCAGGTGCTGCGACCCAGGAGTCACGAGGTAGGGGTGCCTCTCGTGATGTGGGGTATTTCAGAGTCATGATGGTCCTGCCTCTGCAATGGGGACAACTGCCGTGTGGCAGGCACATGACCAGGGCGCATGCCAGGAACAAGAGCAGCTGTGGAAGGGTGAGTTCAGCCTCCACAATCACAGGTTGGAGAGTCCTAACGCCCAGGACTTGAGAATGCGACCTGACGTTGAGAAAGGGCCTTTGCGGAGGGGGTCAGGTTAAGCTCACAAGCCGGGGTGCTGATGAGAAGGGGAAGTCTGGGCACACAGAGAGGATGATGTGAGGAACAGAGAAGAGACAGCTGTGAGACAGACCACGGGGAGCACGAATAGCTGGCGGGAGCCGGGAGGACTCTCCCTGGGAGCCTCGTGAGGGCGCAGGGCCCAGCCAACACCTTGACTTCCAACTTCTGGTCCCAGAGCTATGAGAGGTGGAATTTGGGTGTGCCAGCAGCCCCGGGACACTCACGCAGCGGTGGTGGGCTCCAGGCCACACCAACCCCCCAGCTCAACCTCAGCAGCCCCATGTCCACCACCCTGTGGCTTCCCCTCCAGCCCCCCAGCCCCTCCTGACTCATCACTCCAAGCCCCCCCCCCCATCCCGCAGGCTGCGCAGGAGGAACAAGGAGCCCGGAGGGGC
>SJYA01010433.1:14235-29644 GCA_006410615.1 Neotragus moschatus
AGGAGGGAAGGGGGTGTGAACTGTCTTAACTGCTCAGAATCAGTGCCCACAGACATTCTGAAATGCTCCCCCTGGAGCGACTGGAAACGGATGGACATGCATTCATCATAACAGGCTAAGTTACACAGCAATAACGGGCAGAACCTCAGGTAGGTTAGCACAACTAAGGTGTATTTCTTGCTCACACTGCGTGGCCCATGTGGGGACGCTGCAGCATGTGGTTGCCTAGGGACGCTGACGGAGGCCCCACCTGGGGACCCGGGCTGATGGAGGCTCTATCCAGTGACCTGGGCGGATGGAGGCTCCACCCAGGGACCAGTCTGATGGAGGCGCTATCTTACTATAACTGCTCCATCCAGTACCTGCAGTCTCCTCAGCCTCCAGAGCCAGGGGAGAGAGGTCGGAGCATCGTCCAGAATTTTCCACCACTCCATTCTTTCCACTTCGTGCTCGTCAGGACCAGTCACCTGCTGCCCCCCTGCAAGGCTGCGAGATGCAATTGTCTCTGTGCCTGTGGGGGAGAAAACCAGACACGGGGCCCTGGAGTCCCCTGGGGATCTGTCAGCATGCAGGTTCTCAAGCTGGGGAGTCCAGGTTTAGCAGACTCCCAGGGATTCACGTGCAGGACCGCTCCCTGTCCTGCCCCGCCAAGGGAGCCCTGACCCACACAGAGTGAGGGGTGAACTGCAGTGCCCTGCATCCCAGGCAGCCTCTCACACCCCCTCACCAACACCCCCATACACCCTTCTGGGCATGAGACCAGGCACAGAGCTCCTCTGGGTCTTTGTGTGTCAGAAATGTCTTCCCCACCCCTTACCTTATTCTTTGTAGGTTTAGCCTTCAGGCTCAGTTCAGATGTCACCTCCTCCAGGCAGTCTTCCCTGATCCTCTAAGCGGAGGATCTGACCCTTCCTATGAGCTTTAACAGATCTTTGTTTCAGCTCTTCTCTTTAGCCCAGTTTTTAAAAATTTGTCTTTGGCTGTGCTGGGTCTTGGTTGTCGTGGGGGCTGCTCTCCGGTTGTGGGGAGCGGGCTTCTCCTGCTGCAGAGCACGGGCTCTGGAGCACGGGCTCAGTGGTCGTGGCACACGGGCTTAGTTACCCGGCAGCACGTGGGATCTCGCTGGACCAGGGACAGAACTGGTGTCTTCCTGAACTGGCAAGTGAATTCTTCACCACTGGACCACCAGGGAAGTCCTTTAGCCAAGTTTTGTTTATAATGACTGGTCTCTGCCAGGGCCTGCTGTGGGCAGGACACACGTAGGGGCCCAAAGCAGCCTGCAGACACAGGGAGAAATAGACTCAGTTCTTGTCTCGGAGTATCAGGCCCAGGGTTCTCAGTGTGCTGGCCGAACAGGGACTCCCTGCCTCACCTACTTTTAATTCTCCTGGCCACATCAAAGGCTCTGAGAAGTCCTGCAATCAAAGCAAAAGCTGCTGAGTTTCATCTGACCAGATGTCTCCCAAGAAAGAGGCCTCCCAGGTGGTGCTCGTGGTAAAGAACCCACCTGCCAAGGCTGGAGATGACGTAAGAGATGAGGGATCAGACCCTGGGTGGGGAAGATCCCCTGGAGGAGGGCATGGCAACCCACTCCAGTATTCTTGCCTGGAGAATCTCACGGACAGAGGAGCCTGGTGGGCTGCAGTCCATAGCGTCTCAAAGAGTCAGACATAAGTGAAGCGACTTAGCACACACACTCCCAAGAAAATCTGATTCCAGCAGTGACTTGAGAACCACCCGTTCACACAACCAGGAACAAGATGCCCTAGGAACGTGGTCTGGAAGATGCTGTCCCAGGTGAGGGCACGGGTAACCAGCTGCTTCCATAGAGAACGTCACCAGTGGACTGGAAGCACCAAGCCACGCTTCCGGGAGGTGCTGTTCTGAGAGCCAGGCCGGGGCTGCTGGCCAAGTATTTCCTGTAAAACTTCAGCCTCTAACCTGAGATGTGGGCAAATGTGAAATGCCTGTCAGATTTCAAAGATGGCGCCAAGAGCATAAAGCTGTCCCCAGTCTCGATGTTGATGACACGCCGAAATGATGATGATCTTGAACACATTCGAGGAAATGATTGTTTAATCTTCTGCACCTGTTTCTTTTTACTTCTTTAATGCAGCTACCAGAAAATTTAACTTGCACACGTGGCCTCATTATATTTTCTGTTGGACAGTGTTGCCTCTGATATTTTAATAAAATGGAATATTTTAATAAAATGAAAGCTTCTACAATTCTTTTTGGCATATCTGGAGAGAGACCTTGGAATGCCCTTGTTTAACAAAGGAGAAAACGCAGGCCCAGAGAGGGCAAGTCAGTATCCTGGGACCACACAGCATGTTGTGGATGGAGCCAGGCCCAGAACTTAGCACTTGCTCCAGACCGGTTTGGACGAGTCAACCACACTCTGACAAAGCTATACTGGGCTCCCCAGACACCCCAGGGGTACTCAGGCCTGCAGGCCACCAGAAACAAAGCAAGGATGACATCTGACCCTGGTCTAAAGATTACCCCAGGGCCATTAACAAGGCAGCCAGGAGACATCATCGGGCTTCCCTGGTGGCTCAGATGTTAAAGAATCTGCCTGCAATGCGGGAGACCCAGGTTCGATCCCTGAGTCAGGAAGATCCCCTGGAGGAGGGCATGGCAACCCACCCCAGTATTCTTGCCTGGAGAATCCCATGGACAGGGAAGCCTGTGGGCTACAGTCTATGGGGCTGCAGAGAGTCAGGCATGATGGAGCAACCAACACACTGGCAGGGAGGTATCACTGGGGCTTTGGCCAGCCCTGCAGACCAAAGCCTGCTGCCCAGAGCGGGGCCCAGGGTCCTCACCACTCGGCCATCTGGCGCACGGCCCCACCTTCCTGGTGAGCAGCAGGGGGCCTCTTACTACAAAGAGAAAACTGTTCCCCTCTGTTACAGAGAGGCTCTTCCAAACCTGGGGTCTCCTGAGCAGCTCATGTTACACCAAGACAGAAATTCCTTTCCTCCAAACAGAACAGTCTGCCCCCCGGGCGTGGAGGTGCAGGGCCTGCAGGCAGGTGCTGCGACCCAGGAGTCACGAGGTAGGGGTGCCTCTCGTGATGTGGGGTATTTCAGAGTCATGATGGTCCTGCCTCTGCAATGGGGACAACTGCCGTGTGGCAGGCACATGACCAGGGCGCATGCCAGGAACAAGAGCAGCTGTGGAAGGGTGAGTTCAGCCTCCACAATCACAGGTTGGAGAGTCCTAACGCCCAGGACTTGAGAATGCGACCTGACGTTGAGAAAGGGCCTTTGCGGAGGGGGTCAGGTTAAGCTCACAAGCCGGGGTGCTGATGAGAAGGGGAAGTCTGGGCACACAGAGAGGATGATGTGAGGAACAGAGAAGAGACAGCTGTGAGACAGACCACGGGGAGCACGAATAGCTGGCGGGAGCCGGGAGGACTCTCCCTGGGAGCCTCGTGAGGGCGCAGGGCCCAGCCAACACCTTGACTTCCAACTTCTGGTCCCAGAGCTATGAGAGGTGGAATTTGGGTGTGCCAGCAGCCCCGGGACACTCACGCAGCGGTGGTGGGCTCCAGGCCACACCAACCCCCCAGCTCAACCTCAGCAGCCCCATGTCCACCACCCTGTGGCTTCCCCTCCAGCCCCCCAGCCCCTCCTGACTCATCACTCCAAGCCCCCCCCCCCATCCCGCAGGCTGCGCAGGAGGAACAAGGAGCCCGGAGGGGCTCTGAGTGTGAGCATCCCTTTTCCAGAGGCTGTGCTGGCCGTGGACCCAGCTTAGTCACCCTGTGTGGCCTGTGGCTTGTCCCTTGACCCCGCTAGCAATGCCGTGTGGGGCCTGAGTCCTCAGCCTTTGCTTCTGGCCCCGTGTGCCCCGTGGGGGCCATACGGTGTGTAGTCTGGGGGCCCCTGGTCCTGGTCCAACCCCTGGTCTCTCTGGGCCTCCTCGGTCCACGGCTCCCTCACTCCAGCCTTCCCCATCCCACCCTCTTCCAGAGATGACACCACGGGGGACCCCCAGGGCTGGCACCCACGGGGCGGGCCGTGAGAGTGTCAGAGACGTCAGAGGTGCAGACGGCACTGGCAGAGAGCAGCTGGAAGGGCGGGGCGCCCACCCAGTGCGTGCAGGGGACGTGGCCCCTCAGGGCACATGCTGCTCTGGAGGGCGGGCAGGCGGGCTTTCAGAGGGAGCACCAAGCTGAGCTGAACACCCACGCAAAGCACTGGGCCCACAGACCTCACACCTGAGCGCACACCTGTCCCCCTTCCGCCGCGGGGAGCCCCCGCATGACTTGGGGAGTCCCGGACACCTCCTGGGCTGCTCAGCTCTGCTCTCTGACACCCGTCTAACTTTGGAAATATTCCACATTCTGGGCTTTCCTCATCCAGTGGTTTTCTACGTCCAGCAGCCCTGCTGACATGCATCATGGCCCCTCAAGGCCAGAGGGATTCAAACCGAGGACTGCCCCTCCTCTGACCCAGACTCTTGGAATGAAGCCCAGACTCCTGGCCAGGGGTCAAGACCACGCCTTCCTCCAGGCCCGGCCACGACACCCAGCCATTCCCGCTGCACCCAAGCACCACCCAGCTTGCCCTCATTCACCCCCCGACCTTGACTCCACTGCCTCCTCTGTCTGGAACATTCTACCAGCTCCCCGCTCCCAAATCTGGGTAATTCTCTCTTGCCCTGGGTGCCGGCTCCACCTCCCCGGGAGTTCCCCCGCCCCTACGCCCAGCATCTGTCTACACCCGCGGCCACACTTACAGCCCCGTGGCCCCGTCTGCGTTCCCTCCATCTGCCTTCTCTCCTGCTAGACTGAGACCCCCTACAGTGGGGACTGGGGTCCCTGTGTGCAGTGGATGCCCAGAAAGGCACAACGCCAGGTGCTGGGCTGCAGCCTTCGGGCCCATCCAACTCCTCGGCAGGACCAAGGGGCCCTCGAGTCCTGGGCTGACCCCCAGGGCCAGTGCCGGCCCTGCGACAGGCACTCTGGACATACAGAGGTCTGAGGATGCAGGAACCACGGGGAGGGATAGTTCAGGCCCCCTCCCAGGGAGACATCCTTCCCGAGCAAGGAAACAGGCCCCGCGTGTATCTGATCCAAGCCCGTGCACCGCCCTCCCATGTGGGAAGGACAGGAGGGACCAGGGTCTTTATGCAAGAACAAACGACCTGGGGGCAGCAGGGACCTGATTCTCTCACCCCGCGTCCTTTTCACCGGAGCCTGGATGCAGGGACAGCCTGGGGTCCCTGGGCCAGGAAGGACAACCCTTCAGGGCTGTGGTCTCCATCCCACATGGGACTCACCAGCCTGGCCGGCCTCAGTTCCTGGGAATCCACATGAAACCTGCTATCTCTAGCCCATCTGTGGGGGGTGGGATGCCGGAATCCCGCCACCCACTGCCCTCACATCTCTCCCAGCTTCAGATTCAGACTTGGGAGAGCCCCCAAGGAGCCCCAGGGCCAGGCCAGGAGCAGGCGCTCACACCCAGGCCCTGTCTCAAGGTGGTACAAAGAGGAAACCTGGCCTCTGAAATCCTTGGGGGAACAGACAGACTCTTTAAAGGGGGCTGGCCCCCCAGGCCTGGGAGGGAGGGACTCAGGCCCCCCGTGGGAGCTCCCCGGAGCCGTGGGTGAGAAGTGTGGAAGGGGTATTGAGCCTGGGTTCCAAAGCAATCACTCAGGTTATTTGGGGTAACAGGCTTTGGGTTAAGCCAATTGAGTAGCAGTTTGTAATAAAAATGACAGATGGGCTCAGCCAGAGGGGCAGACATCCAGCCCACGTGGTTCGGGGGGAAATGGACTGGCCAGGGTGCTGGCGAGCCAGCCTGTGTCTCAGTGTCTGCTCCCTATGCTCAGCCAAGGGACAGGGGTCGACGCTGCTGTCTCTTCCTGTGTATCCCACTGTGCCCAGCGGCGGGGTGGGGGGGTTTGCACAGCCTTTTTTCCTTATTTCCTGGGATCCCCTTGGCGCAGCAAGAGCAAAGGGAGGAACGGACAGCTCAGAGTGGTTAAGGACTTTGTCCACAGCCACTCAGCCAGACAGCGGGGTCCCAGACTCGTCCTGGTCTGTCTGACAGTTGCCAGGCTCCCTACCCTGTACCACCCAGTCCCAAAGGAAGCTGCACTCCCTTTGGCACACGAGAGCTCTGGCCTGGCCTGGGTGTGGGGACTGAATACACCCACCCCACTGGCTGGGTTCAGTGGAGCTGCTGGTGGGGCAGTGGCCAGGGGAGAGCTTGGGAGGCTGGTTGCAGCTCAAGGTCTTGGTCTTGTTGCTTATTAGTGACTCTAGTTCACAACTTTCTCTGAGCAAGGCTTCCTAGTTGCCTCCCAATATCCATTCCCCATTCCGCTTTAGTAACAAAGTTCTCTCTGAAATGTAGGGGTAGTGAAAGAGACGAAGGTGGAAGTCAGTGAAAGGAGCCTCTGGGAATTCCTAAAAGAGGGGACGAAGCCCCTTTGCCTATTGCTTTTGCCCTTCTTCCTGAATGGAACAAAGGTGTGAGGGCTGGAGCCTCAGCAGCTGTTTTGTGATGTAGAAGACGGAGCCCATGTATTAGGATGGCAGATAAGAAAGGCAGGAGTCCCTGGGTCCCTGGTGTCTTCGTAGAACACCACACAAGCCCACTACCTCCAGACTTGTTTTATGCGGCTGTGGCCAGTGCTCAGTCATCAGCAGCCAAGCGCCAATGCTGATCAGCCCAGCTTAGAAAGGCCTCCTGTATTAGTTAAGATATTGACTCAGTCTCCTAAGGAAATACCACCTCATAGTGGCTTATGTAAGACAGAAAGTTTCATCTCATATAAAAATGCAAGCTGATAAATGGTCCAGGGGGATGGGCAGCTCTGCTTTGCTCTAAGTGGCACGTCCCCACCAGACCTTTACAAACCATCCCAGGCAGCCAGGAAGGGGAGAGAAGGATGCCAAGGGCTGCCCAATCCCTAACTAAGAGGAAGGTCTGGAGTTGCAGGTAGCACTGGTCAGAACCTTGTCATCCAGCCAGGTGAAGGACTGAAAGGGTGGCTGGGAACCATGGCCTCCAGCTGAGTATCGGGATGTGAGACTTAGTGAGAGACAGAAGACGAGAACCCGTGCACTTCCCCGCGCCTTTCCCTGGGGACCAGGGAGAAACTTAAGAGCACGTTCAGCCTTCTCTGCTTTTTCCATTTTGCATTTGCATCTTGAATTGACCTGAAATAAACAAAACTCTCCTGACAGCTCAGTGATTAAGAATACTCCTGCCCATGCAGGAAACACAGGGTCGATCTCTGGGTTGGGACGATCCCCTGGAGAAGGGAATGGCAACCCCCTCCAGTACTCTTGCCTAGAGAATCCCATGGACAGAGGAGCCTGGCAGGCTGTAGTCCACGGGGTCACAAAAGAGTCAGACACGACTGAGCAACTGAACGACAATGAAACACAAGCGTAGGCCTGTCTCACAGCCCCGCCTTCCCTCCTGCCCCATCCACAGCCGCCTCCTGGATGATGTGAGGGAAACAGACCCCACCCACACTACCGCCTCTCCCTGTACTGGCCCAGCCTTTGGTGGGTCCTGGTGACCCAGATGTGGTGGACACAAGTCCCCGCCGTCCAGAAGCTCCCTGAATGCTCGGATTGCAGGCTGAGACGTGCGCAACTGACCCTGAAGCATGAGGGTGGTCCTGCTCCCCGTAGGGACAGAGCCCTGCGCCTGGAGGACCCCGTGGACGGAAGAGCCCCAAGGCTCATAGAGGCTGCTTGGATCTGTCTACACAGTCCCGTTATGCCAGTGAGAATACCAGCACCAGGGAGGCCTCTCCTCTCTTGACCTGGAGGAAGGAGGTCAAAATTCAGACGCAGGCCTGAGCACCTGAGCTGGTTTGGGCCACGCATCAACTGGGAGAGGTGTGTGTGTCCTTCACACTCCAGCCTGGATGTCACGGTCAAGGTCTATTTTAGGTGAGAGTCTCACTTAAATCAACAGATTTTGAGGGAAGCAGATTACCTTCCACAGTGTGGGTGGGCCACGTCCAATCAGCTGAAGGTCTTAAGGGCAAAGGGCATCATAGTAACAAAGTAGAGACATCACTTTGCCGACAAAAGTCTGTCTAATCAAAGCTGTGGTTTTCCCGGTAGTCACGTACGGATGTGAGAGTTGGACCATAAAGAAGGCTGAGCACCACAGAACTGATGCTTTCGAGCTGTGCTGATGGAGAAGGAGCTTGAGAATCCCTTGGACAGCAAGGAGACCAAACCAGTCAATCCTAAAGGAAGTCAACCCTGACTATTCATTGGAATGGCTGATGCTGAAGCTCCAGAACTTTGGCCACCTGATGCCAAAAGCTGACTCACTGGAAAAGATCCTTCTGTGGGAAAGACTGAGGGCAGGAGGAGAGAGGATGAGATGGTTGGATGGCATCACCGACTCAGTGGACACGAGTTTGAGCAAACTCCAGGAGATAGTGAAGGACAGGGGAGCCTGGTGTGCTGCAGTCCATGGGGTCGCAAAGAGTCAGTCACGACTTAGCAACTGAACAGCAGTGCAAAGAGTGAGGGCCCCGGAAATAGAAGGGATGCTCGAGATTGCAGCCTAGAAACACTGGCTGAGGTTCCAGCCTGCTGCCTCCAGGGTTTGGGCCCACACTGCAGTGCCCTCTCCTGAACAGACCTGCAGCCTGTCAGTTACCCTACAGGACTCAGAGCTGCCAGCCACACAGTCACATGCACCAGTTTCTTAAAATCAATTCCCTCTCTCCCCCTCTCGCTCTTATATACACACATATGTGGTGTGCACGCTTTATTCTTAGTCGCTCAGTCGTGTCCAACTCTTTGCGACCCCACAGAGCCCGCCAAGCTCCTCTCTCCATGGGATTCTCCAGGCCAGAATACTGGAGTGGGTTGCCATGCTCTCCTCCAGAGGATCTTCCCAACCCAGGGATCAAACCCAGGTCTCCCACATTGCAGGTGGATTCCTTACCGGATGAGCTACCAGGGAAGCCCATATATATATCTCCTGTATTTTTCTATACGTGCATTTTTTTCTACTGGTTTTGTTTCTCTGGAGAACTCTAAGACCCAAGAACAATATGAAGAAATATGTATAACTTCTCCTACCAAGTTAAAAANACATTGCAGGTGGATTCCTTACCGGATGAGCTACCAGGGAAGCCCATATATATATCTCCTGTATTTTTCTATACGTGCATTTTTTTCTACTGGTTTTGTTTCTCTGGAGAACTCTAAGACCCAAGAACAATATGAAGAAATATGTATAACTTCTCCTACCAAGTTAAAAAACTTGAGTATATGGAAACAAAAATAATTGCAACACCATCCAGCAAACCTCAAACTCTTTCTGTAGATATAACCACAGTAAGAAATGCATTTTACATCCTGGAATAAACCTACACATACAGAAGTCGGAAAAGCAATTCCAGTCAACGCTGACTCTAAAAGCTGGGCAGCACCGGCTTCCTTTTTCCACTAGTGTCTCTATTATGCACGAATACACATGGGCAGGGCGGCACTGATACCCACGTCGCCCCCCCCCAAGTGTGAAAGCTGCACCGTGCCCACGCACCCCCCTGGGCTTTCTCCACCGCACCGGAACGTCTCTGCCCCCCAGTTCCATACAGAGGTATTTGCCAGTCTCCATTGGCTCCTGACAAACCTGAAGAAGCAAAACAGTTAGATTTGCTTTACAGACCTGGACTTCCTTCCCGAGCTTGCTGGCCATGCAGACTTCATCCACGTCACATGGCCGATGGGAGAATTAAACCACGATCTCATTCACTATTTATCCAACAACTATTGATTAAGCGCCCATTGGGGACAGCCTCGAAGCGGCCTGATTGGATGGCAGAGCCCCAAAGAGCTCACGGCCTCATAAAGGAGTCAGATAAGAAGTGGTAGTGACCCCGGAGACTAAGTGAGGTTGCAGGGATGGAAGGGGTCATCTGGCCCGGTGGTGGGGGTGAAGTGGGGTGGGAAGGGGTTGGGGAGCCAGGATAGGCTCAGTGCACGGTGAGCCCTGGCTGAAGGAGTCCCGCTGGAGATGAGGAACGTCGGCTTTCCCTGGCCCTGAGTGCCTGGCACCTTCTTTAAACAGGGTTTCCCAGGGAGGCCACTAGAGGGTTCATCCTTGCCCTTGGGGAACCAGCCCCAGTGAGGGGCCACATTCCAGTAGGATCCCTCAAAATTCAGAGTTCGTGCTGGACAAACCCACCTGCTCCTTGTAGGTGGGAACCAGAGTGGAACACGTTCCAGGGGTCGCAGGGGAAGACTCAAAAGCCTTTGGAGATAAGACCCTGGGAATGATGCATCTGGCCCCTCTCAAAACTCCTGGCAGGGGTCTGCAGAATGGGAGGGGCCAGGAGTGAGGGCAAGCTGACTGGCCAGCAGCAAGCCTTGGGATTGGTGGCCTCGGAAACCGGAGCCAGGCTGGAAATCAGAGGGTCTTATGTAGAAGCCCAGCCTGCGGCCCACCTCTCCCCCTCCTCCCACCCATGGGATGGGAGTCTCTGGCGGTTAATGCCTCCTAGAGGGGGCTGGTCCTCGGGAAGGGAGTTTGGAGACAGATGACTAGCAAGTATAGAGGGAGCCAAGGAGAAACACTAGCAGGAAAGAAAAAGATGGATCCCGACTCACAGCCAGCTGCGGAGGGCATGTGCGGCAGGCGGCGCTGGGAACTCTGGGTTACCATCTCCCCACAGAGGTGGGCATTTTGAGGAGGAGGTAGGAAAGGGATGCACTACTGCACTGACTTGTGAGCAAGTTACTTCCCATCTTCCAGAATGGAGGCCACAGGGACTTGACAGGCTTCTTTTTTTAAAGATTGATTTGGCCGTGCCAGGTCTCAGCTGTAGTGTGTGGGATCCAGTTCTCCAACCAGGGACCAAACCCCAGCCCCCAACACTGGGAGTCTGGAGTCCTAGGGCCACCCAGGAAGGCTCTAGATTCCTTTTTTAAAATGAAATCAAGAAATAGTCTAAGGGTGCCATTTAGAAATATGAGCAGGTTAGGAACAGGAAGAGCTGGCAAAGTTAACAGCTGTGTCTTCTGTTGGGGGCCGGGGTGGGGAATCGTTTCTGGTTGGTGATTTTTATTCTCTTTGTGGAAACAGAGGACATTTGGAATTGTGTGCATGCGTCACTCTGACAAATTTTAAAAAGAAAGGGAACCGCGGTTCTCCTGGTTTAAAGCTTTCAGACATTTGTGTGTGTGTTTTCCTTTCTTTATAAAAAAAAGAAAAAGATTTGGATGATGGTACACAAGTGTGTACTTTTGTCCAAGCTCATCTAACTGTACTCTGAAGATTTGTACTTTTCTCTGTAGGCAAATTTAGCTTCATTTTTTAAAAGGATGAGGGAAGGGAGAGTCCTTCTACAGCAAACTGTGTTCTATCTGGGGGGTTCCCAGGTGACTCGGTGATAAACAATCCCCTGGCATTGCAGGAGACACCAGTCCAATCCCTGGGTGGGGAAGATGCTCTGGAAGAGGAAATGGCAACCCACTCCAGTGTCCTTACGTGGGAAATCCCAGGGACAGAGGAGCCTGGCAGGCAACAGTCCACGGAGTCGCAAGAGCCCAGCATGACTGAACACGCACGCACAATGTGTTCCCTGTAAATTGTAAGAAAAAAACACAAAACCTCAAACCACTGAAAACTATTTCTGGATAGTTAACTAGGCTTGTGGTGCCCTAACTTTTTTTTTCTTACCTATATATTTTGAATTTTCTACAACAAACGAATAAGAAATGAAGAGCGTTTCCTCGCGATATCAGACGTGGTCCAGCCTGGAGGTGTCGGCGCAGATCGCGCTGGGCGCCCTTGGCGTAGGGCTGGGGCCGCGGAGTTTAGCGGGCTCCGGGTTTCGCCTTGGAAGGCAGGGCCATCTGGCATCGGCCCCTTGCGAAGGCCGAGGCCCTCCCCTGGAAGAAGGTCTAGGAACGGGCAGGTCGAAGGCGGTCCCCCAGCCTCCCCTTGTCCAGGCCATGCGCTTCCCCGGTTTTGAGCTCAGGCCCAGCTCCGTTCCCTTGTGACGGCCGACCTGGAGCCAGAGTTTCCGGATCCTTCTACGGTTCTTCCCAGGTCCGAGTCTGGAAGGCCAAGGATCTGACTTCGTTAAGTGTCGGGATGACCGCGATCTAAGCTCCGCATTTTACGCGCTAGGGAGGGCAGGGTCCCCAAACCGCCGCAGGCCCTCCGACCACCCCGCCCTCGCCCCTGCCGGCGAGGAGCGGGTTCCTCTTGAGGCGTCTACGTGCCGTGGGAGGCAGACCCGGGTTGCAGGAGCCGCGCCTCTACCGGCCAAGAAAGCTCCGGGCGGGGGCGGAGGCAGGGGAGCGGTGAGGACGGAGGGGTGGCTTTTAACGAAAAAGTTGAATCATCAGCGAAGCCATTAGGACTAATGCGATGCGCACACGCTGCGGGGTCGACGCCGGGCCTCGGGGGTCGCGCTGGGGGTGGGGCGGGGGCGGCCGGGCCGACCGCCTCTGGACGAAGCGAGGCTCGGCTCCCGCCCATTTGGGGAAATGGATTTTCACGATTTAAGAAAACTCAGAACCAAAGCGAGCGAGGCCCGCATGTGCTGACGCTGCGGTTCCGGGAGCTGGAGCCCCGAGAGCGGCTCCGGGAAGGGGGCGGCGAGAGGCCGAGACGCGGAGACCAGGCGAGGGGCGCGGGGGACAGAGAATCAGAGCGGCGCGCGGTGACCTTGGGCAGAACCGAACAGGCAGTGAAACTGAGGCTGCGCTCCTGGGCCAGTGTCGGTGGGGCCCGGGCAGTCCCCGGGCCCAGGTGCTCGGCGCCCGCCGGCTCAGGCCTCTGTGCGCCCGGGAGTAGCCGAGGCAGGCCCCTCGAGCAGCGGCGGTAGGACGCGAGAGGCTCGGCGGGGACGCACCCTGAGTTTACCAACACCTCTTTGTGCCGAAGGGGTCAAGCCTCCCTCTCTGCGGCTTGGAGAGGTCTGCAGACACACACAGACGCACACACATACACACAGAGGCACACATAGACACACACACACACACACACAGGCACACATGCGGGCACACCCAAACCCCTGGTCTTTTCCCAGCCCTGAGAGCCCCAGGCTCAGATGATTGGTTTGGGGGTCCTGGGGCCCAGTGCTTCCCTCCTTCAGGTCCTGCAGGAGGATGACTTCAGTGAAGCCACTCGGGACAGCCCGGAGGAGAGCGGGACAAGAGCAAAGGGCAGCAGTACCGTCGTGGGCTGCTTCTGAGACGCACCTGCCAGGGCCTCCCGGCCCCCTCCTCTCTTCCACTCCTGGGATGGGGCCTGCGCCTTGGCGCTGCAGGGAGACGTGCCCTCAGGCTCCCAGGGTGCTTGTCTCTGCCTTTCTTGGGGCCACATTGGGTGTATCTGTGAAATGGGCACAGGAAATGAGATTGAGACTGGCAAGGGTCCCTTTCAGGAAGCTGGAGATTTTCTGGGAAAGGTGCCTGGAGGCTGTCACCAACTGCTCCCCTCCCCCACACGGAGGATTGGAACGCTTTTAAGGGGTCGCTGTCTACATAAACAGTTTGAATCATCACGAATCAGCGTCGGCATCAGTCCCTCGGCCCAAGCTCTCCCGTCCTGCAGCTGGCCAGGCTGCCTGCAGGAGTCCTTCCCCACGCAGGACCCCGAGGGGCTGGGACTCTCCTCTCAGACCCCACCAAGGCCCGGTGGGTCCCCACCATTCCTTCCCCACGCAGGACCCCGAGGGGCTGGGGCTCTCCTCTCAGACCCCACCAAGGCCTGGTGGGTCCCCACCATTCCAACAGGCCTTAGAAAATCCCAAGATAGGCACTCCATGGTGTAGGGCCTTCCCAAGGGCAGCCAAGGTACAAAGGCGCGGCCCCAGCCCACGTGGGGAGATGGAGGTAGGAAAAGAAAGTCCAACTGGGATAGGGAGAGGTGGACTGGAGGTGTGGAGAGGAGGGCTGGGGGTGGGAGGAACTGAACCGGAAGGGAAAGGCGGCTCTCTTCTGAGCAGGCCAGCTGCCCTCACCCCCGCGTCTTCCCAGAGCCCCCCCAAGGCAGCCCGCCACGCACAGGGCTAAGCTCTCGAGCACACGCACTGGCTCATGTCATTTCCCCGCTGGAAAGAGTTCTGGACTCAGCTCTGTCTTCGCCCACACTGCAGTCTGCGTGATCTGGAGTCGGTGGGGCCTGAATCCTCGTTCATAAACTGAGGACACTGCTCGCCCTGCCAGGCTGTTGTGGGGCCGCACTGACAACCCGGGTAAAAAGCTAGATCCGCTCCCAGCTCCAAGAAAGCCGCCCCAAGGTGACGTGGAAGCGAGCAAGGGCCATCCGCCACGACTCCTGAAAGAAACTGCGGAGCAGGGCCCCTTGGCCCAAGGCTCTGGGTCTGTGTCCACCTCTGGATGTCAAATCTCCGAGGCCAGCTGGGCGGCTGGAAGGGAAGAGGACCAGGGAGGGCTCGGGCATATCCCTCCTCCCCAGCCCCTTGGCTAGAGCTCGAAGTTGCTTGTGGTGGGAGCGTGGACCGCCTGGGTCTCTGCTGGGAAGGAGGTGAAGGTCAGGATTTGTGGGTGCAGGAGTGTGGGAGCTTGGGCCCTGGAGGGGCAGATGGTGCTGGCTTTTAGGGGAGCAGCTGTCGTTCCGGGGGCCTGCTGCGCATTCGGCGCACCCTCCTGGGGGGCCGGGTGGGCGCGCCCTCAGCCGTCAAGGAGCCCCAGTGCGATCATGACTCGGCGCGCGAACGGGGGCTCGGAGCGACCTGACTCGGCGCTCAGGACCAAGCCTGCCCTGCACAGGCCGAAGAAAAGGGAATCTGTGAGTTGAGAGGGTGGGCGGTAGGCGTCCCGCCTTGCTGTTGGTGCAGAAGGCTGTGTGCCCAGCAGCAAGCCTCGAGCCCGCGCTCTTGACATTGGGCCCCACGACCTTCACCACTGCCGCCTACCCATTCGACAGATGGGCAAGGTGAGCTCAGAAAGGGGAAACGACTTTCCCGAATCCACGTAGACGCAGACGGACGGCCGGCGAAGGCTGAGCGCGGTTGGACACTCTTAAATCCGCGCCCCATCTTTCAGGGAGGGAAGAGTGCTTGGGTGGGGAGGGGACGACCCGAAGGCCAGACAGCACAGAGCGGGAGGTTGGGGGCAGATGCCCACACCAAGGTCCGAGACTCGAGGCGAACTGCCGTCTCCACCTGCCACCGCCGCCCGCAGCTCCTCCTCCCTGCGGGTTTAATACCGCCTCCTCCGAGAAGCCTTCGGGGACCCGGGAGGGCTTAGGCACCTCCCTCCTTCCCCCCGGCCCCAGCCCCGGGCCGCGGGGCTAGAGCTCGGCGTCAGAGGTGCCGGCTCGGGGACCGCGTGGACGCGCGCGCGGAGCCCGAGGGGGAAGGGGAGCGGGAAGGAGCGAGGTGAGAACCGAGGGGCGGGGCGCGAAGGCCGAGCTAGACTCCG
>SJYA01010434.1:0-13686 GCA_006410615.1 Neotragus moschatus
CAGGGAGGCCTGGCATGCTGCAATTCATGGGGTTGCAAAGAGTCAGACGTGACTGAGTGACTGAACTGACTGAACTGAGTCGTGGCACATGGGTTCAACTCCCCATGTGAGTTGCACAGTTTCAATATTAATGATACAGTCATAGTGATGACGTGAGAATAATTCAGGCTGCCATGCAATAAATCTACTATAGCTCTAAAAATCAAATCTGCAAGGCATGATGTACAACTTGTCCCTACTCTTCCTGAAAACACTGCAAAAATCTCTCAGGATTCTTCCCCATGCCTGCCTGGAGCCCTTCATGCCTTTCTCTACTTCATGTGAAGTCTTGGGCATTGTACCCTGAACTGTGATGCCAACCCTGGGGTAGCCCGCAGTACCTGTTGGGTGTGTGGCCCACTCCGGCTGTGACCTGCAGGTCAGCACTGGGCAGGGAACCAGGGGCAGGGGGCCCAGTGCCACAACTGATGTCCCCAATGTGCACCCTCCAAGACACAAGTACACCGCCCAGCTGCTGGATTCTAGAGATGCTCAGTGTAGCACCGTATAACTCATCCTCCAGACAGGGGAAACTGTGAGAGCAAAAGAGACACGGTTAATAGCTGTGTCAGGACAGCAGACGGAAGTGACATCCATCAGCCTGCGCACTGCACAACCTGCCATCACCTCCCACCAGCGGACAGCTGCTGGATTCTAGAGATGCTCAGTGTAGCACCGTATAACTCATCCTCCAGACAGGGGAAACTGTGAGAGCAAAAGAGACACGGTTAATAGTTGTGTCAGGACAGCAGACAGAAGTGACATCCATCAGCCTGCGCACTGCACAACCTGCCATCACCCCCCACCAGCGGAGGAGAGACCAGAGACATAGTAGGAAGGGGCAGGCACTGACCATTTCTCAGGGAACCTGGTTGATCTGAGTTTTATGTGGATAAAACCAAGGAAAGCTATGACCAACCTAGACAACATATTAAAAAGCAGAGACATTTTACCAAAAAAGGTCCATCTAGTCAAGGCTATGGTTTTTCCAGCAGTCATGTGTGGATGTGAGAGTTGGACTATAAAGAAAGCTGAACGCCAAAAATTGATGCTTTTGAACTGTGGTGTTGGAGAAGACTCTTGAGAGTCCCTTGGACTGCATGGAGATCCAACCAGTCCATCCTAAAGGACGTCAGTCCTAAGTGTTCATTGGAAGGACCGATGTTGAAGCTGAAACTTCAATACTTTGGCCACATGATATGAAGAGCTGACTCCTTTGAAAAGACCCTGATGCTGAAGGCAAGAGAAGAAGGGGATGACAGAGGATGAGATGGTTGGACGGCATCACTGACTCAATGGACGTGAGTTTGAGCAAGCTCCAGGAGTTGGTGATGGACAGGGAGGCCTGGTGTACTGCAGTCCATGTGGTCACAAAGAGTCAGACATGACTGAGCGACTGAACTGAACTGAAAACCAAAGAAGACCCTTTGGGGCTCTTGGGCAGGGAAGCACTTTTTATCCTCCGTTTCTTAGAGCAAGACTCCAGCCTCCATGACCTTCCCTGAGTTGCAAAGGGCCAACTGGAACTGTTGATAATCACAAGAGGAGCAGCCAAGAAGCCACCTGAGGCAAGACTGAAGGGGCCAGAGAAGCTCATCAGGGTCATGAGACCAGCCACCTGAGACCCTGCACAGATCCTAATACTGTCAGCAACCCCAGCCTTGAAGGTGGACGTGTTAGTCGCTCAGTTGTGTCCAACTCTTTGCAATCCCCTGGACTGCAGCCTACCAGGCCCTTTGACCATGGGATTCTCCAGGCAAGAAAACTGGAGCGGGATGCCATGCCCTCCTCCAGGGGATTGTTCCAACTCAGGGATCAAACCAAGATCTGCATTTCAGGCAGATTCTTTATCATCTGAACCATCAGGAAAGCCCCCCAACCTTGAACCATTGCTCTAAAATGCCTCATCAAATCCTCTTGGGTTGAGACACACAGATTTTGAGGGAAAGATCCCCTGTATCCCACTTTGCTTGGCAAAGCAATAAAGCTCTTCTTTTCTACTTCACCCAAAACTCTGTTTCTGAGTGGCAACTCAGCACAGGTGCACAGAGGCTGAGATTTTGGCATCACAATGGGGAGGGTGAAATCTGTTCCCAGCAGTCCTGGTGGCACCTCTGCCAGGTAGACTGTGACAGGGAGGGGAAGAGAGTGTATGCCCACCCCATCCGCAGTGCCCAGCCACTGGGGTTGCCCCAGGGCTAAATTTCTTCTCACCAGGAAGAGGGCAGGACCCATGGCTGGTCCTTGCAGCCTGTCATTTCTGTGCTGTTCAGAGTTTTGCTGGCCTGGGAGTGAAAAAGACCTGCTCCAAGCTGGCCCATCCTTGGATGAGTCCCTCACCTCCCCAGGCCTTTTCTCCCCAGGGCTAATGGAGGTGCTGGATTTCAGTCTCCACACTGCTTCTAGAACCTTCTCCAGCACCACCAGCCTTCTCTCCCAAACAAGAGCCACGACCTATATCCTAGAGAAGCAGGAAAAAGCAGAAACATGAGAAGGTGGCATGCCATCCAGGGGGAACAGTGAAGGCCTCAAAGGAAAATCTAAGCCCAAACTCTGTCACTGGGTGAGAGTCCAGTGAATTCAATGTCTGGGGAAGCTCAGCTTAATCAGAGACCTCTGTGTTTCTCCCTCATTGGTGAAAATCCTCTAAAGGTGTGTGCTGCTCACCATACCAAGCAGAGTGGCTCCCAAATGCTGTACCTGCTGGTTCTGAATGGGGCACCACCTCCAGGTCAGTGAGGATTAAAGGGTCATAGATTCAAAGGGCATTACAGCTGGGGAAAAAAAAAAAAAAGACCTTGGAATTAGTCAACAGACATTTAGGCAACATTAACTAAAGACCAGACATACTTCTAAGCACCTAACAAATATTTATTCGCTTCGTTCTCTCAACAGCCCTATGCACATGCATTATTATTATCTCAATTCACAGATAAGGAAACTGAGGCACAGAAAGATTTAGTCACACACCCAAGACACACAGATGGTGAGTAATCACACCCAGTGTGTCTGGCTCCAAAGCCACTATGCCAAGGTCACAGCCAGGACAGTAATTCACACTTTCCTTACCCAGAATTGGGTGGCCAGAAATACCAAGGACTTGGGCATTAGCACTCAAAACCTCCTCTCCTTCCCCAAATTCAAATATCTTTTATATTCTTTCCAGAACTCACTTAACACCAATGTATAAAACAGGGTTGTTTCTGAGCACATTGGCCTTCCTAGGTGGCGCAGTGGTAAAGAATCCACCTACCAATGCAGGAGACACAAGACAAGGGTTTGGTCCCTGGGTCAGGAAGAGCCCCTGGAGGAGGAAACGGCAACACACTCCAGGACTGCTGCCTGGGAGTTCCCATGGATAGAGGATCCCGGCGGCTACAGGTCAAGGAGTCCCAGAGAGTTGGACACAACTGAGTAACTGAACATGCAGGCACATGAGGACATTTGATTTAAGTTTAGGTCTTCCATGCTGACTTGCTTCTGTCATAACCTGCAAGGATATATTCTTTCCTTTTACAGAATCCCTTGTATCAGTTCATTTGACCGATCTTTACCTTTTCTCCTGAAAGTAAAGTTCAGGAACATAGGCATGTGGTCAGGATTTACCCATGACAGATGAAGTCCAGCATAAGACGTGCTCAGGCACTCAGTCATGTCCGACCCTTTGCGATCCTACGGACTGTAGCCCTGCAGGATCCTCTGCCCACGGCATTTTCCAGGCAAGAATACTGGAGTGAGTGGCCCTTTCCTCCTTCACAGGATGTGCCCGACAGGGGATCGAACCTGAATCTCCTATGTTGGCAGCTGAATTTTTTTACTGCTAAGCCACCTGGAAGTCCTGAATAGTAGGGTAATCAGTTAAAGCCCTAGGCTACGGCTCCTTTCCACCTCCCGCTGGAAGTGAGTGGATACAGAAGTGGGAGTGCGTGATGGGGCCCCCCTGGTGTCTGTGTTCTGTCTGGAACTCCTACAAAGGGTGCTGGGCTTCCAGATTCAGGATCTGGAGTTTTCTACAGGGCATGTGCGCAGGCACAGCACCAGAGATGATGGGACATCTCCCCTCCTCCATAAGCTCAGATATGCAGATGACACCATCCTCATGGCAGAAAGGGAAGAAGAGCTAAAGAGCCTCTTGATCAAAGTGAAAGAGGAGGGTGAAAAGGTTGGCTTAAAGTTCAACATTCAGTAAACTAAGATCATGGCATCTGGTCCCATCATTTCATGGCGAATAGATGGGGAAACAGTGGAAACAGTGAGAGACTTTATTTTCAGCGGGCTCCAAAATCACACCAGATGGTGACTGCAGCCATGAAATTAAAAGACACTTGTTCCTTGGAAGAAAAGTTATGACCAACATAGACAGCATATTACAAAGCAGAGACATTACTTTGGCAAAAAAGGTCTGTCTTGTCAAGGCTATGGATTTTCCAGTGGTCATGTATGGATGTGAGAGTTGGACTGTGAAGAAAGCTGAGTGCCGAAGAACTGATGCTTTTGAACTGTGGTGTTGGAGAAGACTCTTGAGAGTCCCTTGGACTGCAAGGAGATCCAAACAGTCCATCCTAAAGGAAATCAGTTCTGAATATTCATTGGAAGAACTGATGCTAAAGCTGAAACTCCAATACTTTGGCCACCTGATGAGAACCTACTCATTTGAAAAGACTCTGATGCGGGGCAAGATTGAAGGCAGGAGGAGGGGACAACAGAGGATGATATGGTTGGATGGCACCACCGACTCAATGGACATGAATTTGAGTAAACTCTGGGAGTTAGGGATGGACAAGGAGGGCTGGCATGCTGCAGTCCATGGAGTTGCAAAGAGTCGGAGACGACTGAGCAACAGAACCGTACTGAACTGAACACCTCCTTGAGGAAGGGAAGTGAAGAGGGACAGTGACCACAGCTCTAGAAATTTAGCCTCCCCATGTCCCAGCCTCCAACAATGAGCTTGTCTTGGTAAGACTTGGTCCTGGGTAAGGACCCAGTCCTGGGTAAGGCCAGGGGTTAGGTTCAGTCTGGGAATAGCTGCGACAAACCTAGACAGTGTATTCAAAAGCAGAGACATCACTTTGCAAAAAAGGTCCATCCAATCAAAGCTATGGTTCTTCCAGTAGTCATATACAGATGTAAGAGTTGGACCATAAAGAAGGCTGAGTGCTGATATTTTCAAATTGTGGTGCTGCAGAAGACTCTTGAGAGTCCCTTGAACAATAAGGAGATCAAGCCAGTCAATCCTAAAGGAAATCAACTCTGAATATTCATTGGAAGGACTAATTCTGACGCTAAAACGCCAATACTTTGGCCACCTGATGTGAAGAGCTGACTCACTGGAAAAGACTCTGGTGCTGGGAAAGACAGAAGGCAAAAGGAGAAGGGGGCAACAGAGGATGAGGTGGTTAGACAGCATCACTGACTCAATGGACAAGAACTTGAGCAAGCCCTGGGAGATAGTGGAGGACAGTGGAGCCTGGCTTGCCGCAGTCCTTGGGGTCACAAACAGTTGAACAGAACTTAATGACTGAACAAAATCAAAGCTTTCCCAACTCCACACAGTTAGAATTTGGACTAGATAATCCCTTGCCTTGAGGGGGCAGTGGGCATCCTGTGGACTGTAGGATGCTAGCAGCATCCCTGGCCTCCACCAAATACCAGGAGTGTCTTCCTAACTGTGACACCCAGAAAATGTTGACAGACATTGCCAAATGTACCCTTGGGGGCCAAATTACCCCTGACTGAGAACTACAGATTCAGTTTGAACTAACTCCAGAATCAAAATTAATAAAGAAATAAACGTTTGGAAGTGAACTCAGTCCTCCTAGATCTCTGGACTGGGTCCGGCATTGACCTAATTTCCCCCAATTATTTGAGATTAGTCATGAAAGAGCCTCTCAGATGGGTTCAAGGATGGGGCCAGGGAGACTTTGCCACTTGGAAAGGACCATTCAAATTCTTCAAATTAGTAAAACACAGCTTTCCTCTAGCTCATTCAATATTCTTCATAGGAGAGTTCAGAAACAGCCTAAACTACCAGATCACGCTTTGAATGCAGCAGTCACAGTGGGCCTGGAGCTGTGGAAGCAACGCTGAGGAACATTAAAGCTCTAAAAACGCTGCACACTGAATGAGAGTGTGTGCAGCATACCCACCCCCCCTACCGTCTTTCCTCTCCTACCACCTTAAAACCACTCCCCACAGCAGTCTGCACAGCGGTAACATCGTTGCTATTCAGTTGCTGAGTCATGTCCAGCTCTTTGTGGCCCCATGGGCTCCAGCATGCCAGACCCCTCCATCCTTCATGATCTCTCAGAGGTCGTTCCAATTCATGCCCATTGAACCAGTGGTGCTGTTTAACCATCTCATTTTCTGATGCCCTCTTTCCCTTTTGCCTTCATCTTTCCTAGCATCAGGGTCTTTTCCAATGAGTTGGTTCTTTGCATCAGGTGCCAAAGTATTGGAACTTTAGCTTCAGCATTAGTCTTCCTAAGTATTCAGGGTTGATTTCTTCAGGATTGACTGGTTTGATCTCCTTGCAGTCCAAGGGACTCTCAGGAGTTTTTCCAGCCCCACAAATCAAAAAGCATCAGTTCTTCAGTGCTCAGCCTTCTTTATGGTCCAACTCTCACACCCATACATGACTACTGGAAAAACCATAGCTTTGACTCTAGGGATCTTGTTGGCAAAGTGATGCCCCTGCTTTTTACCATACAGTCTAGGTTTGTCATAGCTGCCCTTCCAAAGAGCAAGCATCTTTTAATTTCATGACTGCACTCACCATCCGCAGTGATTTTGGAGCCACAGAAAATAACATCTGGGATGACTGACCATCAAAGGCTAGCATTTGAGTAGTTTGCAGAGTTTGAAAGTTCCTATTTGGGAACCCAAGGGAGAGGGGAAGGGCCCCCTTACTCAGGCCCTCAGTGTCTTCTCGCTCACCTTCCACCCTGTAAAGTCTGCTCCATTAACAACACCTGTCTTAGCAAAATTGCACTGCTTAACAGGACACCACAAACCAGGTGCCTTAAGCCATAAACATTTATTTTGCAGACTTCCAGAGGCCGGGAAGTCCACGGTCAAAGTGCCAGCACGCTTGGTGTCTGCTGCAGGCCGCCTTCCTCAATCTCTTCTCACTGTCTTCCCACGGCTGAGACTCACACCCCCTCTCTCGTCTTCTCATAGGACACACATTCCTTTCACAAGGACAGCTCTCTCGTGATGAACTCTCAGTCTCCACCTCCAGATGCCATCACACTGGACATCTAGCCTCCAACCTGTGAACTTTGGGGGACACAAGACACTCAGTCCATAGTAGCACACAGCTCCCTTCATGGGATACATTTCAGCTGTTGCCACATGTTGCTGCTGCTTTGCACCAAAGCCTCTCCAACGCTTTGGGATATTTGCATGGAGTTGGTCCTCGTACCAGATCCAAAGATGAGTCATGGGAGTCAGGCAACCTTTCAGAATGAGCATTCAACGCCTCTGCTGGGAGACCACATACTACTTGATGTTCGTTTTCAATAGGCAAATCCTTTTCAAATACGAAAAGCATTCCAAATGGAAAGAAAAGCTCTCTGATGGCTCTTCTTCATCTTGTCTCCAAAGGATACTTTTGTGTATCATTGGAAAAGATCCTGAGGCTGGGAAAGATTGAGGGCAGGAGCAGAAGGGGCCAACAGAGGATGAGGTGGCTGGATGGCATCACCAACTCAACGGACATGAGTTTGAGCAAACTCCGGGAGACAGTGAAGGGCAGAGAAGCCTGGCGTGCTGCAGTCCATGGAGTCGCAAAGAGTCGGACATGTACAATAATAAACATGTATAGTGTGAGGAGCTTCCCAGGTGTCCCAGTGCTGAAGACTCTGCCTGCCAATGCAGGAGTCGCAGGGGCTGTCAGCTCAGCCCCTGGGTGGGAAAGATGTGGCTGGAGGAGGACATGGCAACCCATTCCAGCGTTATTGCCAGGAAAATTCCATGGACAGGAGAGCCTGTCATGCTACAGTCCATGGGGTCGAAAGAGAGCTGGACACAGCTTCGCGGCTGAATAACAGCAACGGACGGTCTGAGGCCGAGAAGGATATGCGCTCGTCAAATGTCGACTCAGGGTTGTCATCACTCCTCTCACAGAAACAACCTCATCCAGCAGGAACTGTCTGTTTTCACATGAGTAGAACTCACAGATTATCGGTAGGAACTCATTCAAATACTGCTGCATCTTCTTGTATGAAAGAACCATTCATACTGTCGTTAAGAAATAAGCGGCCGGCTGCGACTGACGGCGTGGCGGCAGCGCGCTGGCTGCGAGGGGCCGCGCAGAAGCGCTGCTGAGAGGAGCTACCCCTCGGCCAAGGTCGGGGCCGGCCTGGAGGAGCTACGCATGCCCGGGGGTCAGGGGCGGCGGCCGGAAGTGCCAGGCTGTGAGGGCGCAGGAGCCGCTGAGAGGAGCTAAGGGTCGTCCGAGGTCAGGGGCATCGGCGGGAGGAGCCACCCCACGCCCGGAGGTGAGGGGCAGCGGCCAGAGTGCCAGGCTGTGACGGTGCAGGAGCGGCCGAGAGGAGCGACCCCATGCCCAAGGTCAGGGGCAGCGGCTGGGTGAAACTACCACACGCCCGGAGGTCAGGGGCGGCAGCTGAAAGTGCCAGGCTGTGATGGTGCAGGAGCCGGGGAGAGGAGCTACCCCGCGTCCGAGTTCAGGGCGGCGGCCGAGAAGAGCTACGGAGGTCAGGGGCGGCGGCCGGAGGGCCAGGCTATGACGGCGCAGGAGTGGCAGAGGAGCTACCCCATGCCCAAGGTTAGGGGCAGTGGCTGGGTGAAGCTATCCCATGCCCAGGGGTCAGGGGCGGCAGCCGCAAGTGCCAGCCTATGACGGCGCAGGAGCCGCTGAGAGGAGCTAAGGGTCGTCCGAGGTCAGGGGCATCGGCGGGAGGAGCCACCCCACGCCCAGAGGTGAGGGGCGGCGGCCAGAGTGCCAGGCTGTGACGGCGCAGGAGCCGCTGAGAGGACCTAACGGTCGTCCGAGCTCAGGGGCGGCGGCCGGGAGGAGCTACCCCACGCCCGAGCTCACGGGCGGCGGCTGAGAAAGGCCACCCCACGTCCAGGCAGCGGTGGTTGCGCAGGCGCAGGAGGGACGAGAGGAGCTACTCCACGTTCAAGGTCAGGAGGCTGCTGTGAGGAGGTAGCTCTCGTCCAAGACAAGGAGCACAGCTGTGCTTTGCTGTGGCAGCCGTGAAGAGATGCCCATGTCCAAGGTGAGAGAAACCCGAATAAGATGGTAGGTGTTGCAAGAGGCATCAGAGGGCAGAGACACAAACCATAATCACACAACACTAGTCAATCTAATCACACGGACCACAGCCTTGTCTAAATCAGTGAAACCAAGCCATGCTGTGTGACGACACCCAAGACGGGCGGGTCATGGTAGAGCGGTCTGACAGAATGTGGTCCACTGGAGAAGGGATTCCTGGGTGGGGAAGATTCCCTGGAGAAGGGAAAGGCTACCAACTCCAGTATTCGTGCCTGGATAGTTCTATGGACTGGATATAGTCCATGGGGTCACAAAGAGTCAGACATGACTGAGTGGCTTTCGAGGGCTTCCCTCATAGCTCAGCTGATGAAGAATCCGCCGGCAATGCAAGAGACAACGGTTCAACTCTTGGTTCGGGAAGATCTGCTGGAGAAGGGAAAGGCTACCCACTCCAGTGTTCTGGCCTGGAGGGGTCCATGGACTGTGTAGTCCATGGGGTCACAAAGAGTGGGACACGACTGAGCGACTTTATTGAGGCACATGTTTGTTCATGACTCTGGGGCTTAACTGGTGGCTCAGCTGATGAAGAACCTGCATGCAGTGGGAGACCTGGGTTCGTTCCCTGAGTTGGAAAGATCCCCCTGGAGGAGGGCATGGCACCCTACTGCAGTATTCGTGCCTGGGGACCCCCCTGGACAGAGGAGCCTGGTGGGCTACAGTTGATGAGGTTGCAGAGAGTCGGACAGGGCTGAACGGCTAAGCAGAGCATAGCGTTTCTGGCTGTACCAGGCCCTGACTGCTGTGCAGGCTCTTCTCGGGGCAGGGACCAGGGGCCACTCTCTGGCTGTGGTGTGCAGGCTTCTCATTGCGGGGCTTCTCTTGCAGGGCGCGGGCTCTGGGAGCACGGGCTTCAGTAGACGTGGCTCCCAGGCTCAATTGGCCCGCAGCGTGCAGGAACTTCCTGGACCAGGGATCGAACCCGGGTCCCCTGTGTTGGGAGGCAGATTCTTTATCTCTGAGCCACCAGAGAAGCCCATCCTCCACAGTACTTTCCAGAGGGCTGTTCCTCCCAGTGTGGTCCTTCTCTCATACCAGGCGCTCCTGACCTCCTATCTGGGTTTCTTGGGAAGTAGAAGGCCTTCAGCTCATCAAACAACATCAGGAAACAGAGCTCTTGTAGCGGGAGACTCTCCCAGGAGACCCTTTGCCCTCTCCTATAGGGCGTGTTTTGCCAGCTGCCCCCACCAAGTGTTCATCAGACATACATTCGCCTTCGGCACCCCTTGACAGCTCATCAGACATACATGACCGTGTCTGCACTTTCCCCAGCCATTCCCCAGCTGGAGTTCCCCCATCTACTCACACAGACCCTAGGAGAGTCACCCTCAGACATCAGTGACTTGCTGAGCCTCAGGCTGCAGTGAGTAGAGACAAAAGGGCTTTGTCATCTGAGAAAGAATTCGGACAAGTCAGGGAACACCTGAGATCTGAGGACCCGCCAGGGAGGCTCACAGAGACTGTGGACCGCTGGGTAAAGGAGACTTAGGTGGGCTATGGCCCCAGGAAAGGCCATCTGAAGGCAGGAACACCTGAGCTGGGACAGTCAATGTGTGTTTCGTGTGTGGAGGCAAGTACCAAAAAATTATAATCTAGGTGTACAGAAGCTGATGAGGAAAGGCTCAGAGGCAGGACACTGATGGGTGAATTCAGGGGGTCGATCCAGTTCAGTATGAGGACAGCATGAAACTATGGAGGGTGTTAAGATGGAGCGGTGGCATCCACAGGGGCCAGGTCTTAAAGAGTCCCAAAAGACACACCAGGAAGCTGGAATTTGGTCTAAAACGGAGTCCCTAATAGACTTTGTCAGCCGATGCAGGAGGCATAAGCGTTATTGCTTTGATTGCCTGGAGGAGGGCATGGCAGGGCATTCCAGGACTCTTGCCTGGAGAATCCCATGGACAGAGAAGCCCGATGGGCCACAAGGAGTCAGATGTAACTGGAGTGACGTGCCAGGCAGGCTGGCAATTGACTCGTCAAGTTTTCTGTCTCTCAGGTTGATGGCTCCGTGCATGATCCCCAGTGATAAAGATGGAGAATCCTGTCTTCTGAGAGCAGAAGCTCTCAGGATCATACTGTGTGCGCGCTTTCAGAAGGTTACTCTGGGGGCATGATGTCAGGAGGTTAGATGTTGCGGGGATTTGGGAACGAGGCTGTCAGCAGAGAGGTTCTTGCAATGGTCTAAGTGGACAGTGATTGTGTCCTAATCTAAACTGCGATGAGTTGGGATGGGGAGAAGGGCATGGGGAGAGTGGCAGAGAGCAAAGCAAAAGATGGGAGAGACAAATGAGGGCCTGTTTGGAGAGGCAGGAGACAGACAAAGGCTTGTTTGCAGAGATCTCATCCAGAGTGACTGGGGCTGCCTTCCAGAGGGAAGAGAAGAGGAAGGCTTAAAACTGTGTGTGTGTCTGTGGTTTTTTTTTTTTTTTTTTTTTTTTTGCCTGTGAGAATGATTCAGGGAGTGTCCTAGGAAGCTTCTGGAAATTTCTAGCTGGTGTAGTTGTCACTGGAGAATTTCATAAGTTGAAAGGAGAAAGCATTGAGATGCTCTGAAAAAAACCACATGGTCAGTATACTGAGGGCTTCCTAGGACGCGCTAGTGGTAAAGGACCTGGCTGACAATTCAGGAGACATAGGAGACGTGGGTTCCATCCCTGGGTGGCAACCCACTCCAGGATTCTTGCCTGGTGACTCTGTGGACTGAGGAGCCTGGAGGGCTGCAGTTCCTGGGGTGTCAAAGACTCAGACTCAACTGAAGTGACTTAGCACAAATATACATAACTGAGGGCTTGTTCTCAGTGCAAACAAACGGACCTAGCGTAATATACATTCCTTCACCTTGCAAAAGAGGGTCAAGATGTTTTGTTGTTTTGTTGTTTTGTTGTTGAGGCTCAGTGGCTAAGTTGTGCCTGACTCTTTGTGACCCCATAGACTGCAGCATGCCAGGCTCATCTGTCCTTCATCATCTCCTGGAGTTACTCAAACTCATGTGCATTGAGTCAATGATGCCATCCAACCATCTCATCCTGTGCCATCCCCTTCTCCTCCTGCCTTCAATCTTTCCCATCATCAGGGCCTTTTCCAACAAGCCACCTCTTCACAGCAAGTGGCCAAAGTATTGGAGCTTCAGCATCAGTCCTTCCTAAGAGTATTCAGGGTTGATTTCCTTTAGGATTCACCGTTTTGATTTCCTTGCTGTCCAAGGGACTGCCAAGAGTCTTCTCCAGAACCACAGTTCGAAATCACCAATTCTCCTTACACATAAGATGGATGTGTATTTCATGTGTCTACCAGCCACACAGACAATAGAGTTGTCAAACATCCCACTCAGGAGACAAATGAGCTTGTGTCTGTGCTCTGAAGCCATTGACATATCCCCAGGCTAAAGGGTGTTCTAACTTGCAAAGCTGTGTCTGTGCCTGGTCAGAGCGGGTCCTCTATGGCTGGCCTCCCTTGGGCGACCTTATGTCTGTGGTTCCTCAGTCACTCAGCTGCGTCTGACTCTTTGCAACCTCATGGACTGTAACCCACCAGGCTCCTCTATCCATGGGATTCTGCAGGCAAGAATCCTGGAGTGGGATGCCATTTCCTTCTCCAGGGGATATTCCAGCCCCAGGGATGTAAGGTGCATCTCTTGCATTCCTGCCTTGCAAGCAGATTCTTCACCACTGTGGCAACCTGGGAAGCCCTGTGGTTCCTCGAGCTCCTCTGAAACATGCACTGTTGTTGTAAGGACAGCATGTCCCTGTGGCGGAAGGCAGCAGTAAACAGGGCAAGTGGGAACAGAGTGTGTGCACAAGTTAGACATGAGTTCAGCTTCCCATTCGGGCCCTGTCCTCCTAGGTTCGAGTTTCTGGGCCCCGGGGAGCTCTCCGTGTCCTTGCGTTTCTGCCAGTGCTGGGCCTTCTGCCAGAAATGCCCCTTTCTCTTTCACTGCCCCCACACACGCCCGCTCCACAACCACCTGAAGTTCCNTGAGTTCAGCTTCCCATTCGGGCCCTGTCCTCCTAGGTTCGAGTTTCTGGGCCCCGGGGAGCTCTCCGTGTCCTTGCGTTTCTGCCAGTGCTGGGCCTTCTGCCAGAAATGCCCCTTTCTCTTTCACTGCCCCCACACACGCCCGCTCCACAACCACCTGAAGTTCCTTGCTGTTCCATGTCCTGACCCACTATACACATCATGGGGCGGTGGGGCAGTGCAGGGGCTCAGGCTGACCCAAGCCCTGGTGAGTTGGGCTCTGCTTTGTGACACTGTCTGCAAGTGACTCACACGTCCCTGCATGTGTGCCTGCCCCGTCACTTCAGTCCTGTCTGACTCTTTGCCACCCTACGGACCCTGGCCCACCAGGCTCC
>SJYA01010435.1:0-13440 GCA_006410615.1 Neotragus moschatus
ATGACACTAACCCCTAAGCTCTACAAGTACAGCACTTATATATTTTTTTCCAACTGATACCTAGCACCTAGATAAGAGTCTACATTAGTAGGTGCTTAAAAACTGTTTAATAAACGATTAAATTAGTGAATGTTTCTTTCTACCAGTCTCCACAGAAAACTTGATAGTGACTCTGTGATTTTGTGTGCAGTACACAACAGATATCAGAGCTGAAATTCTGAAGATGTTAGTCACTACATATTGCCAAAGAGAAAATATTCAGAAACTAATTACTGTCTTATTGTTCTTAGGTCAACCTAATATTTACCCCTTTACTGTCATTATAAAGAAAGATAAATTAATAAAGATGCTTTCATTAATGTATTTAGTGTTCAGGTTTCACTGAATTCCAAGGCATGACCTTTCAAACTGGGGTAAATGAGAAGGCTGCTCAGTGTTTTAACAGAATGTTGAAGCATTGCCCTAAGTGGCCAAACAATGGCTGAAATTGGCAGAATTTCTTGTTGAAACTGGCAGACTTGCCCACTGTTGCCTCCCAACAAAAGTTTTCCTCCATTACTTGTTGGCTTTTTGGACAATAGCACTAAAATGTCTATAGAAGGAGAAAAAGAATACTTAGTGGTGAAATTGAAAGAAAGTAAATTAAGCTTATTAAAAAGCATATAGGGTAGAATACGAATCCTGTTTGATTGTAAAAAAATTATACATCTCTATAATAATTAATGAGTTACATATTTCTATATCTGTAATTTCTCAAGCTTTTAAGTACTGATGTATAAATATTTAAAGATAATTCTAAAAAGAGTGCCAAGTGTCAATGCCTTTTCATGATTGTATAGTTCTGCAAGTTTTCTAAACTTAAAGCCAAAGGACTATTTTATAAATTAAAATATATAATTGTCACTAAATAAAATCATGATTTGTTTGAAAGATCATGATAAATTTTCACAAAATATATCTTCCTAAAGTCATAAATTTTAACAATTCTTTTCTATTTAGATTCTCCAAGGGTTTATGTCCATTGTATTCAGAAAAAATATGTACGTGTATATATACACATGTTATATGAACGTGTCAAGGCTGTGACTTCCCTGGTGGCTCAGGTGGTAAGAATCTGCCTGTGATGCAGGAAGTTTGATCCCTGGGGCAGGAAGATCCTCTGGAGAGGGAAGTGGCAACCTGCTCCAGTATTCTTGCCTGAGAAATTCTATGAATAGAGGAGCCTGGTGGGTTACAGTCCATGGGGTCACAAAGAGTCAGACATGACTGAGCGACTAACACTATTTACACTTGTCAAGGCTGTAATTTTACTGTTCTTTGACATGTCTTATGACTGGATTTTAAACCACATACTAGTTTGTATTGAACAACTCTATGTACTCAATGGAGTATTGCTCAAAACATAAAAGTAAGCCATGAAATGGGTTCTTTAAGTCCGTTTGAACTTTCTAACTTTTGTTGTTGTTCAGTCACTCAGTCATGTCTGGCTCTTTGTGACCCCAGGGACTGCAGCATTCTAGGCTTCCCCATCCTTCACTATTTCCGGGAGTTTGCTTAAGCTCACGGCTATTGAGTCCATGATGCCATCCAGCCATCTCATCCTCTGTGGTCCCCTTCTCCTGCCTTCAGTCTTTCCCAGCATCAAGGTCTTTTCCAATGAGTCAGCCCTTCGCATTAGGTAGCCAAAGTATTGGAGTTTAATATCAGTCCTTCCAATGAGTGTTGTGTTAGTAGCGCTGTTGTGTCCAACTCTTTGTGACCCCATGGACTATAGCCCGCTAGGCTCTTCTGTCCGTGGGATTCTCCAGGCAAAAATACTGGAGTGGGTGGCCATTCCCTTCACCAGCAACTCTTCGCAACTCAGAGACTGAACCCAGGTCTTCTGCATTGCAAGCAGATTCTTTACCATCTAAGCCACCAGGAAAGCCTCCTCCAGTGAGTATTCGTGGTTGATTTCCTTTAGGGTTGATTTGTTTGATCTCCTTGTTGTCCAAGGGACTCTCAAGACTCTTCTCCAGCACCATGGTTGGAAGGCATCAGTTCTTCGGTATGCCACCTTTTTTATTGTCCAGCTCTCATATCCATACATGACTACTGGAAAAAACATAGCTTTGACTATATAGATCTTCATCAGCAAAATAACTTTTCTGCTTTTTCAAATGCTATCTAGGTTTTTCATAGCTTTTCTTCCAAGGAGCAAGCATCTTTCTGGCTTTAATGTAGTGTTATCAAAGGGATTTCCTAGATGCTGCAAAGGTAAAGGATACACTTGCCAATGCAGGGTGCACAAGAGACTTGGGTCCCATTCCTCAGTTAGGAGGATCCTCTGGAGAAGAAAATGGCAACTCACACCTGTTTTCTTGCCTGTGAAGTTCTGTGGACAGAGGAACCTGGTGGGCTACAGTCCATGGGGTTGCAAAGAGGCAATCACAACTGAGCATGCAAACACCAACTTATAATAAAGTTACTATTATAAAACATAAATAATAATAACGGCCTAACAAAAATTGTATTTTGTTTTAGAATTAGTCTATATTCATTCTGATATGTTTATATATATATATATATGTGCATGTATATATGTTTACATATATATGATATGCTTATATATAATGTGGTCTCTTGCATGACAGGCATATTCTTTACCATCTGAGCCACCAGGGACGCTCCATATATAGTGTGACAATCCAATATTCTACAGTATATTTTCTTTTTCCGAAATAGCTTAGAATAAACAATAATAATAACAAAGCTGAAACCAAAAATAATTTTTAAAAGACCAAAATGTGACAATTACTAATCAAGAAGGGCTTGATGAAATGGTAGAAAAGGCAGTTAAATTTTACATCAGTTCAGTTCAGCTCAGTTCAGTCACTCAGTCGTGTCCGACTCTTTGCCACCCCATGAATCACAGCACACCAGGCCTCCCTGTCCATCACCAACTCCTGGAGTTTACTCAGACTCACACCCATTGAGTCATTGATGCCATCCAGCCATCTCATCGTCAGTCGTCCCCTTCTCCTCCTGCCCCCAATCCCTCCCAGCATCAGAGTCTTTTCCAATGAGTCAACTCTTCGCATGAGGTGGCCAAAGTACTGGAGCTTCAGCTTCAGCATCATTCCTTCCAAAGAAATCCCAGGGCCAATCTCCTTCAGAATGGGTGGTTGGATCTCCTTGCAGTCCAAGGACTCTCAAGAGTCTTCTCCAACACCACAGTTCAAAAGCAACAATTCTTTGGCGCTCAGCCTTCTTCACAGTCCAACTCTCACATCCATACATGACCGCAGGAAAAACCATAGCCTTGACTAGACTGACCTTAGTCGGCAAAGTAATGTCTCTGCTTTTGAATATGCTATCTAGGTTGGTCATAACTTTTCTTCCAAGGAGTAAGCGTCTTTTAATTTCATGGCTGCAGTCACCATCTGCAGTGATTTTGGAGCCCAGAAGAATAAAGTCTGACACTGTTTCAACTGTTTCCGCATCTATTTCCCATAAAGTGATGGGACCAGATGCCATGATCTTCGTTTTCTGAATGATAATAGAATAGAATTTGCAGTTCAGGTACTTGGCACATAAAACTCGAGTACAAAAATAACTGATTTCTCACAGTGAGCAGAGACACCACACTTTCTCAAGCTAGAATCATGCCCTACAATGAAAAATAGGTACTCCCAGTAGTCCTGTTCAGCAAAAGGCAATGCCAAAATATTTGTTTACTCTCATTTAGATTCAGCAGAAGTACCATGTATTCCTGAGACCCTTTTCTAATAAAGTGCTGCTTGTAGAATGAAAAAGCTGTTTGAAACCTGAATAGCTGGCTAATACTAAATTAAGTCTAAAAAAATTGCTGTCAACTTAAAATAATTTCTCCAATATTATAATTGACTATTTATTTCATATTGGATTTAAGGGTACAGGTCAAAAATTCATTATCAGTTTTAGCAGTTCTTCACCTCTTACATATGCTGGATCTCATTGACTCTGTTGTCTCTTTTCTAGAGGCAGAGCTTGCTAACCTACAGCATGGAATATGACTGTAAATCAGTTTGGTAATCCATGATGTTGCCCACAAGCAAATANATGAGGTGGCCAAAGTACTGGAGCTTCAGCTTCAGCATCATTCCTTCCAAAGAAATCCCAGGGCCAATCTCCTTCAGAATGGGTGGTTGGATCTCCTTGCAGTCCAAGGACTCTCAAGAGTCTTCTCCAACACCACAGTTCAAAAGCAACAATTCTTTGGCGCTCAGCCTTCTTCACAGTCCAACTCTCACATCCATACATGACCGCAGGAAAAACCATAGCCTTGACTAGACTGACCTTAGTCGGCAAAGTAATGTCTCTGCTTTTGAATATGCTATCTAGGTTGGTCATAACTTTTCTTCCAAGGAGTAAGCGTCTTTTAATTTCATGGCTGCAGTCACCATCTGCAGTGATTTTGGAGCCCAGAAGAATAAAGTCTGACACTGTTTCAACTGTTTCCGCATCTATTTCCCATAAAGTGATGGGACCAGATGCCATGATCTTCGTTTTCTGAATAATAATAGAATAGAATTTGCAGTTCAGGTACTTGGCACATAAAACTCGAGTACAAAAATAACTGATTTCTCACAGTGAGCAGAGACACCACACTTTCTCAAGCTAGAATCATGCCCTACAATGAAAAATAGGTACTCCCAGTAGTCCTGTTCAGCAAAAGGCAATGCCAAAATATTTGTTTACTCTCATTTAGATTCAGCAGAAGTACCATGTATTCCTGAGACCCTTTTCTAATAAAGTGCTGCTTGTAGAATGAAAAAGCTGTTTGAAACCTGAATAGCTGGCTAATACTAAATTAAGTCTAAAAAAATTGCTGTCAACTTAAAATAATTTCTCCAATATTATAATTGACTATTTATTTCATATTGGATTTAAGGGTACAGGTCAAAAATTCATTATCAGTTTTAGCAGTTCTTCACCTCTTACATATGCTGGATCTCATTGACTCTGTTGTCTCTTTTCTAGAGGCAGAGCTTGCTAACCTACAGCATGGAATATGACTGTAAATCAGTTTGGTAATCCATGATGTTGCCCACAAGCAAATATCATTAGCAATTCTTTAATAATTTCTATTTTAATTCCTCTTACTAGGCCCTTACCTCACTTATTTCTAAAGGAGTGGAGGTGCTCTCCTTGTTTACATGGCTCATATTTTTTAATTGCATATATTTAAACATATAATTTAAGAAGTACACAAACCCTCAACTTTTCTTCCTTGAAGTAAAACCAGGTCAGATCTGGTCACGGCATCTGGGCAAGGTGAAAGCTTTTGAGATTCAACCAGAAGTTGATGAAACCATAAATGAAAGGAACAAGATTAGAGTTAGGAACTACTCAGGAGAACAGAAAAGATTCAGAAAAATTCTCATCTAGAAAGCAAATTTATATATATATATATATATACACATATATGTATATATATATATGTAAAAATGNCAGGTCAGATCTGGTCACGGCATCTGGGCAAGGTGAAAGCTTTTGAGATTCAACCAGAAGTTGATGAAACCATAAATGAAAGGAACAAGATTAGAGTTAGGAACTACTCAGGAGAACAGAAAAGATTCAGAAAAATTCTCATCTAGAAAGCAAATTTATATATATATATATATATATATATACACATATATGTATATATATATATATGTAAAAATGGAATTAACTTAGGTATCATTGCTTACTGAGTCAAAAAAGTGATATAAAGCCAGAGTGGGGGGTGTGATTTGTCAGTGAAAGAAAGCAAAAAAAAGAGAAGGGGAGTAAAAAGAATAAAGAGAGGAAAAGAAAGAGAAGATAAAAGGGAGGCTCTAAAGGAAGATAAATTGGTTTGATAAGACATATTATCTGCCAGAAAGTTTAGGAAATAAAAATCCAGCACCAAACTGCATCGATTAAGAGGTGGAAATACTCCGGATACATGACCGTGGACAAAAATTTAGTATGTAAATCCTTCTAGCTGTTTGGTATAACATGTTGGATAGGAAAATTTAATTGCCTTTTTGTTTGAAGAATGGAGTTGAGTGTTAAGCTTATGGGTTATTCCTCTGATAAGAGGTGACAAGTATTTATGGAGAAGTTGTGAGAAGCAAATATCACTTCCCGATGATAATCATGTTCTAAAAGTTGGGCCTAATTGTTCAAGATTCTACTTTTTAAAAGTGAAAGGTTCATAGAGTCTGACCCACTGGGACATCTTAGTCTGTCTAGGATAGTTTCTCAAAAGGCAGCCCAGAAATTGGGCTCCCTTGATAATATCACGTTTAAAACAGCAGACCTGGTTTGGTTAACTGCACGTCTCTTGGCTCATTCCAAATCTACCAAATCAGTCTGAGGTGGCTCAACATACAGAGGAAGGTGATGCTGAAATGAGTCCTGCATGCTCTGAAAACTGCTTTCTCTTTACTTTGGATTTTGTGAGAATAAGAGATGATAATATGATTGAGTACAAATTTATAGGAGCAAAATTAGGGTGAACAAGGCATGTGTTTAAATCAAGTGATTCTCTAAGCAATGAAAGAATAAGTATAAATTCACACTGCACTACACATATATAACAAGATACATATTGCTTTCCCTTCTCATTCTTACTTAGAGAATTATTAGTTTTGCGATTTGAGGTGCACATTTTCCATATCTGAATCATTATAACTTAAAAGTCTTAGAAACTTAGTAATAATCCAAAGTACAACTTTACTCATCCTTTCTTTTTCCACTGGCCTCAAGGGGTAGTATACACACACACAAATACAAATATACACACAGATTCACAGGTTTTTCATTGGTCTTTCAAAATTCTCCCCATATAGCTAAGAAACTAACCTAAAGTCAAAGAGAATTCACACACCTAAATCACATTTGTAAAGTTTACAAGGTGTTTAAATTGTGCATATATTATAATTTTGCTATTACATCTTAAAAGGGGTCTGATCGCAACAATATTCTGACAAAAGGAAGTAAACTTTAAAATTGATCAGTGCTGTGTGAGTCATCCCCATCTCCCGCCCTACATCCAAGACCTATCTGAAATCCATTGCATTTTTATATATTTTGATCCACAGATCTATAACAAGTTCTTGATTCCATAGTAAGGAATCACACTCTGCACATTATCCTATAAAACCTTTTTATATTTTAAGATTTTCACGCACACAAAAGATTATTAAAATGCACTGTTTCAATAAATAAATTCCTGTATACCCAGAACCCATCGTGTCCATCGTATTTGTCACTAATTAAGTCACATGTGTGTGCCCAGAAGTAAGCCATTAGCCTAAACTTGTGTTAGTCATTCTCTTGCTTTTCTTTATGGCTTGACCATACTCACCTGTATTTCTAAGCAATGTATTATTTAGTTCTGTGTTTTTAGTTTTACTCTTATGAGAGTGGAATCCTTCTGAATATAGTCTCTGGAGACTTGCTTCTCATTTAGCATTATATTCTGATGATGCATCTGTTTTGTGTGTAATTGTGGTTCTTTTCACTGGTACAGTGTTCCTTAGTATGAATGCACAATGCATTTATGTTTTTTTCTGCTGAGAACATTTGGATTGCTCCTACAATTTTGCTTTTACAGTGAAGCGATGAACATTTTTTTTTAACATATTTCCTTGGTACACATGTCTGAGTTTCTTTAGGGAATACATTTATGAGTGGGATTTAAAGATCCTAGCAATTCTTATACCAATTTATTCTCCCAACCATGTGTGAGGTTTCCATTGCATCACATCCTTTCCAATACTTTGTGTTAATGTCAAACTTTTAAAATTTTGCCAGCCTAGTGGGTGTAACATAGTATCTCATTGTGGTTTTAATTTGCATTGCCCTAATTATGAATCACAGCAAATTTGCATGTAAAACAAATTAAAATTTTCCTCTGAAACATTTGTTTCTAATTGGGTAGCAGAGACTGGATGTAGAATTACGATAAAACCACTTTTTGCTTATATGTTTTTGTGGAAAGGACTATTTTTGGTTAGGGGGTCCAGGGAAAGGAAAGATTGTTTTATTGCTTTAAGGCTGGGTATAGATGAGCAGCATTTCTCATCATGCCCAAGAACATAGATTAATAATGCCTAGAATCATACTTCTAAATTTCCATTTCCTTTAGTTCAAAAATCCCATCAAATACATATCTTCTTTAAAAATAGGAGGTAAGGGAATAATTTCATTCAGATATATGTGTGCTTTTTAAAAAAAGACTTTATTTTTCAGAGCCGTTTTAGATTCCTATAAAAGCTGAGTAGAAGGTAAAAGATTTTCCAACTAACCCTCTTCCTACCCCCTCCTCTATTACTCATATTCCCCCATGAAAGTTGTACATTTGTTAGAATTAACCTATATTGACAGATCATACCCACTCAAAATCCTGTGCTCTGTGACAGTCTAGAGAGGTGGGATGGGGTAGGAGGTAGGAGGGACATTAAAAAAGGCCGGGACATTTGTATACCTACTGGTGATTCATGTTGATGTATGGTAGAAAGCAGAACAATATTGTAAAACATTTATCCTCCAATCAGAAATAAATAATTAAAAAAATACTGTATGATTCACTTTGGTATTATTCATTCTATGAATTATAACAATTATATCATGATGTGTATTATGTGTTTTTTTAAAAATAATCTTTTAACTGTTTTAAATCATTCATGGTGCTTACAAGTCTCTGAAAGAGGTCATGTCTCTCTTTCTACTGTTGTAAAATTACTTAATCATAAAGTTATCCTAGAAGGCACTGTAGTTTGTGTCTTCATGTAATTCCTCATTTTGGAAACCACTTGATTGCCTTTGTACCCATTGGCTAATATAACTAATTTAACTAATATATTTAACTAATATATTTCTTCAAGTTTCTGATTTCCTCTTAATAAATACACTTAGGTTTGTGTATTTGTTCTTTTAACTTCTTTGTTGTGCTTCACCATGGCAACAGTACATCAAGAAGGTGTATCCAACATTCTTATGTAATACATTTATTTACTGTGTTTCTGAGGTTTAGTTGATTTTTACTTCATTGTCTAAACACTTTAGTCAATGGTGCTGCTTGCACAAGATTAACTTTCTTTTGAATTTTCTCTAGGTATCTTTATCATTTTAATTAAGGCTTTGTAATATTTTCTTTGTAGTTTTTGGTACTGCAGATGCTGATATTATCAGAGGAAGTGGAATACCATGTTGACATATACATTATATTTTATTAATATATGCAATATGTTTACTAACCAAAATGATCTCATCAATATAGTCACTGGTTCAGTTCAGTTCAGTCGTTCAGTCGTGTCCAACTCTTTGTGACCCCATGAATCGTAGCACACCAGGCCTCCCTATCCATCACCATCTCCCAAAGTTCACTCAAACTCATGACGATTGAGTCAGTGATGCCATCCAACCATCTTATCCTCTGTCGTCACTGGCAGTCAGAAGTAATTGTTGACATTTTTATTTTCTACTAAAGTTTATCACCAAAAGGATGGAAATATTCTTTCAAAGCATTTTCAGTTGGGGTCAAAAATAAAATGTCTAGAACCATGCAGGAAAAAAAGCAAAACAAAACTAAAAACCCAGCAGTCATGTCTATTTCTAGAGGCATTTCTAGCAAGTTGGGAAAGTACTCAAAATAAACTTCAACTTTGAACCTTGGGAATTCCATATGGATGCCAGTAAAGTCTGAGACTGAGAAGACTTTTTGTTATTTTTTCCAAAATAGCTAGTAGAAAATCCAAATTCTAACTATATGCAGAGTGTCTGTTTATATAAACCTACACATCTCTTTAATATGATCACTATCCTAATGACAATATATGCTAGACCATTTATAATATATTATAAATTATTAAAGTATGTGAGGGTATAAAAATTTACAAACTAATTCAAATGTTTTTTATTTATATAAAATATTTTATTACAGAGACTGCTTTTAACATAAGCTTCTTATACTTTCAGGTTTTCATGCAAGGATCCCTAGTGACTTCATGAAAATCCTTTACAATAATTCAGAAATTATTGTTGGAAGTAGCAGTAAATTGATGATTCATAAGAACAAGTTTATTTAAAAACAAAACCTCTCAATATAAATTAATGGAGATAAAAATTTGCAAATGCAAATTTGACATCTTAAAATACTATAAATTCAAACAAGTAAGTAAGTAAGTGTTAGTTGTCCAGTCATGACCGACTCTTTGCGACCCCATGGACGGCAGCCCACCAGGCTCTTCTGTCCATGAGATTTTCTAGGCAAGGATACTGCAGTGGGTTGCCATTTCCTCCTCCAGTGGATCTTCCCGACCCAGGGATCAAACCCGGGTCTTCTGCACTGCAGGCAGATTCTTTACCGACTGAGCTACAAGGGAAGCCCAAAAAGTACTTTAAAGTACTTAAACAAGTACTTTAATGAAATTCAAATAGTACTGTGTAAATGCAAATCAAGGTATATCTTGCCTTCAACATTATTTTGAGTCTGAAAAGAGACATGTAAACTACATTTATATATGTTAACTCTTAGTTTAGCAGAGGTTGAAACTCACTTGTTAGTGATACCCTATATTTCAGTTCAGTTCAGTTCAGTCACTCAGTCATGTCCGACTCTTTGCGACCCCATGAATCACAGCACACCAGGCCTCCCTGTCCATCACCAAAGAGTGCTAAATCTCATTACTGACCTGGTCTAGCCTCTAGCTTCCTCTAACAACATCTATGTCACTCTTTCCCCTCATTCACTTCAGTTTGGTCATGTTGGCTTTTTAAAAATGCTTTGAACCAGTCATGTAGCNAGTGGGTTGCCATTTCCTTCTCCAGTGGATCTTCCCGACCCAGGGATCAAACCCGGGTCTTCTGCACTGCAGGCAGATTCTTTACCGACTGAGCTACAAGGGAAGCCCAAAAAGTACTTTAAAGTACTTAAACAAGTACTTTAATGAAATTCAAATAGTACTGTGTAAATGCAAATCAAGGTATATCTTGCCTTCAACATTATTTTGAGTCTGAAAAGAGACATGTAAACTACATTTATATATGTTAACTCTTAGTTTAGCAGAGGTTGAAACTCACTTGTTAGTGATACCCTATATTTCAGTTCAGTTCAGTTCAGTCACTCAGTCATGTCCGACTCTTTGCGACCCCATGAATCACAGCACACCAGGCCTCCCTGTCCATCACCAAGGAGTGCTAAATCTCATTACTGACCTGGTCTAGCCTCTAGCTTCCTCTAACAACATCTATGTCACTCTTTCCCCTCATTCACTTCAGTTTGGTCATGTTGGCTTTTTAAAAATGCTTTGAACCAGTCATGTAGTTCCATTTTCAGAATCTTTGACCAAGTCACCCTTTCCTCCAGGAACAACTTTTCTCCTGAATATTTGAGGACATCCACTTCTTCCTAGCGCTAAGATCTTGAACAACAGGCACCATCCTCCATGTGTGTGTGCCTTAAAATCCTCATTCTTAACAAATGAGGTCCAAGAACAAAGTTCTTGATTACTTTCATGTTAAAATGGTGGCAACCTAAATTACCTGAAACAATACCTTCCCACTTCCCATTAAAATGAAACATTTAAAATAGATGTTTGTGATTTTAAGAAAGCACACTAGTATATAACTTTAAGTTATGTAAAATCCCACTATCCACTAATATTATTACCGAATTCACAAGAATGTTCTCTTGTCATCTAGGGTCCTACGATGATACACCAACCACTTGTGCTACCATCAGTCAAAACTATGGATGGCCCTACCTTCAGGTATTGCAAATGAATAAATTACAATAGGACACTCATGACTTAATGAAAGTAACATGTTAGATTTCCAGTGAAGTTGAGGACAATATGAATATGTTAACAATCATAAGACTTCACAGAAGGATACATAATATAACCCCAAATAACTTCTGAATAAAGGAAAATTTGAAAGGCAATCTAACAAACTACTGATAAAGATGGACTTTCGGGCATCTGTCAGACTTACAAAGTCACTTCCTTGAGACCTTTGGGTATGAACTTATCCCACGTGTTTTTTGTTCCCTTGATCAGAGGACTAGGAATGTTAAATTAATACAAATGGCTCTTATAAGATTTATTAATATCCTTAGTTTGGTAGTATTAGCCACAAACATCACACAAAAACACAAACGTCTATGGTTAATCTTATTTTAACTATAAATAAATATATATATGTGTGTGTATATATATATATATATAAAGTAGGAGAGGCAATGGCACCCCACTCCAGTACTCTTGCCTGGAAAATCCCATGGGCGGAGGAGCCTGGTGGGCTGCAGTCCATGGGGTCGCTAGGAGTCGGGCAGGACTGAGCGACTTCACTTTCACTTTTCACTTTCATGCATTGGAGAGGGAAACGGCAACCCACTCCAGTGTTCTTGCCTGGAGAATCCCAGGGATGGGGGAGCCTGGTGGGCTGCTGTCGTTAGTGGGGTCGCAAAGAGTCGGGAATAATTGAAGCGACTTAGCAGCAGCAGCAGCAGCATATATATATAACAAATTATGTTTCATGTATAAAGTAATAGGACTAGGTTGCTCTTTTGAACTAAATTCCTTTACTCTGTAAAATTCTTTGTTTTCTGATTCACATAGTCACTGTTGTATTCTTACAAATGGCTATAAACCTTTCCAATAATTGGAATGTAAAAGGATATCATTTGTAAATAAGGGAACAGGAAAATGGTGGTTAGCTGAATTGAAGATTTAAGTTGCTCTAGCTACTATTTTTAGAACTCCCTGGCAAAGCAGCTTCAACTTCAATTGTAGGCATTAATTTCAAGTTTCAGGGGCACTGGTGCTTCCAAAAAGATTACTGTTGAAGACAGATATTTTTTCTTATTTATATTTAGCACTGTAGTTCCATACCAGATAAAATATTAATTATGTGATTCTTATTATACCTCACATCCTCCTTCCTGACAAAATTAAAGTAGCTTTCCTGTCCTCACTTATTTTTAGACTGCGAAGTATTTAACAATTCAGTAATGCATCATCTCAATAAACTATAATAGCATTAATGAAAAATAAAGGCTAGTGAATTATTTTATCTTAAATTCAAAGCTGAGTGAATTAATTCCTTATTCTAGCTTTAAATTCCCAAGTCATTTTGTTGTACCAAAAATAGACCCTCTATAATTATTCTTTGTCCTGCAGCATGTCTTTGGGAACTCATCATTGTTGTTCTATCCTTTTATGTGTCAACTTCCTTTGCACATTGAATCTCATATGACTCACTGTTCCTTAGAGCGTGGTGTGAATGCTTGAAATGCCTACTTATAACTGACAGTTGAATTTTTCTTCCCGAACTTTTTTATGTGAAGTGGTGCCAGATCAATTTTTTAAAGCCTCAGTTTTGCTTATTGAAGACATGTAAGAAAGAGCATAAAATGAAAGAAGATTCACTTACTGGGCAAAAACT
>SJYA01010437.1:0-13685 GCA_006410615.1 Neotragus moschatus
GGGGCCTCAGAGACCCACTATCCAGCAGTGACTCTTGGGAAGACGCTTCCACTTTCTGAAGCCCCAGCTTCCCTCGGGCAGAGCAGGCTCCTGGAGACTCAGGAGGTGGCCTTCAGGAAGCTCCTGCCCAGCGAGCAGCTCTGAGTGTGGGGCCCCGGCTGCCCGGCCTCTCCCTCTTACCCTCACGTAGTAGGTGACGAGGATCTTGCGGAGGTCGAACACCTGCAGCATGGATGCCGCGTTGTTATCGCTGATGCTGTAGCCCTCCAGCACGTACTTGCTGGCCGTCACCTCCCAGGCCAGCCAGCGCTGCCCGAAGGCCGCATTGAAGGACAGGACCCGCGGCAGGTGGCCTGGCTCGCAGCAGCAGCAGCCCTCGTCCTCCTCCACGCCCTCGGTGATGGCCTCCACCTCCCGCTGCTGGCAGTATGTACCTGGGGGGACGGGGGCCAGTCAGGGGACACGGACCCATCCCCACCTGCCTCCTCCCCAGAGTGCCCAGGCCCCTTCCCTGGAGGCGATGGGAGTCACAGTTACTTAGTGAACGGATGAACAAATGAGCCCCTTTCTCCTCCTAACTCCCAGTGGCCGTGGTGGGGTGGGACGGGGGTGGCAGTGACAGGACGGACAGGGTCAGATCCCTCACTTATAGGCACAAAGACCAAAGCTCAGGCTCGTGCTGCTCTGAGCTGTGCTTCGAGCCTCTCTGCGCTCGTGGCCTCTTCTGAAGCTGGTACCTGCCAGGTGCATCCTTCCTGAGGGCCAGGAGCTGGTTCACTGCCCAGGGCTTATGCGTGGGCCCCAACCTGGGCAAGGCCTGAGTCCACAGAGCAGGCCAGCAGGAGCCCCAGGCCGGAGCTTCCACTAGAGCAGCCTGTTCACTACAGACCTGCCAGTCAGGGCCGGGACAGGGCCGGGCCAAAAAAAGCCTGTCGCCTCAACGCTCAGACTAGGAATCCCAGGCCGTGGGGCCCGTGGTGGAGAGTATCTTGCTCAAGGGCCCCAGCAAACAGGGGCAGAGCAGGGTTAGGGTCCGGCCCTCACACTAACAAAGGCGGCACCCTGAGGCTCACCCCGGAACTCGAGGCCACGCAGCTGGAAGGTGACGAGGCCGTTGCCAACCTCGATGAGGTGGACCAGGGCGTTGAGGTAGTCGGAGGCCAGGACGAAGCAGTCACCGGGGCCGTAGTTGCCCCAGCGGCCCAGCACCAGGTCCCCACACAGTGTGTGCTGCAGTGAGCGGGTCAAGTGCTCGTAGAAGATGGAGTTGAGGTTGTTGTCATCAGCGCCTGGGACCCACANTGCCAACCTCGATGAGGTGGACCAGGGCGTTGAGGTAGTCGGAGGCCAGGACGAAGCAGTCACCGGGGCCGTAGTTGCCCCAGCGGCCCAGCACCAGGTCCCCACACAGTGTGTGCTGCAGTGAGCGGGTCAAGTGCTCGTAGAAGATGGAGTTGAGGTTGTTGTCATCAGCGCCTGGGACCCACAATGGACAGACAGATGAACACAAGTGAGCAAGGCTCCCTCCCCAGGGCGGCCCTGCCCCAGAGCCCCCACTGGCTGGGTACACACCAGGGTTCCGGTCCAGCTGAGTGACCAGGCGGGTATTGGAATGATCCACACGTTTAGTGCTGTTCAGAAACAGGGCAACACACAGGTGGCCAAGAGGGCAAGGCTGCCCCAGGCTCAGGTGACAATTCCCACCACCCATGCCCCTCTTGGCTTGCACCCCCATACTCTGAGGCAGATGCCCCAAGAGCTCCATGACAGGGGGAGGTTAAGGTTCACGGACGTGAGGGGACTCCCCCAGGGGCACCACACAACCAGGAAGCCCATGGTGTGAGCCTCGGGCCTCAGTCTGGCTCAACTTGTGTTCCTGTGGATCAGCCACCTCAGCGAAGCCCATGGTGCTGTTCCCCCGCAAAGCCCAGCCTCCAATTTCCATCTGATCTCCCAGCAACCTGCCCCATTCAGCCACCCGCTCCCTGCCAGTCCCTTGCCTCTGTCCCAGGAGACTCACTTGTAGTCACGCTCCCAGAACTTAAGGGGCCGTGCGTAGGACATGATGAAGACGGCGCTGCCCAGCAGTGGGTTGAGAGGCGTAGAAAAGAGTGCCGAGAGCAGGGCCTGAACGAACAGCATGGCCGAGTCTGGGCGCGAGTCAAGGAGGTGGCAGGCACGCAGGACCCTCCCCAGCCTCCCTCACAACCCTTCCACCCCTGCCAGCCCGCCTGGAGCCCCCCCATCCGGGCGACGGCCCTCCCTGCACACCCCCACCCGGGCTGCAAGTGACAGGCTGGGTACGTGGCACGGCAAATGGCTGGGCAAAAGCGTGGAAAGCTGAGCCCCAGGTGATCTGCCAGGGCGCGATGTAGGTCAGCACGAAACGCAACTTGTACAGCAGGTCCCACAGCTGCAGGGGTGGAGAGGGGAGAAGGTGAGAGATACACGGACTGCTCACAGAGGAGGGGGCCCATCACGTGCCCCTCAGACCCCTGGGACTTCCACCACCATTAGCAACCCCAGACAAATCACCCAAGGGGAGATTAGCTATTTAATTCATATAATCATCCTGGGAGCCTCCTATCACTGTCCCACTTCCCAGATGGGAAAACTGAGGTTCAGACGAGGTAGAACAGATACATGATTTGCTCAGGCTATGCCACTCTTGGTGACGAGGCTGTGATACCAAAAATTAAGAGACAGTCACAGGCCCTACCCTCAGAGGGGGACACAGACTTGATCTCCAACATCCTGGGCCAGGCCAGAAAGCAGACCAGAACGCTCACGGAAATGAGATGAAAGCTCAGGCCTGTGCCAGGATGCCCCGTGGGCACCACTGCAGGCCTCCAGTACAGAGCCAGGGAACAGGCCTTTGTTCAAGTCCTGGCTGACCACCAGCTCTCCAGGAAACCTGAGGCAAATCACTTATGCTCGCTAAACCTCAGCCTGCTCACTAGCCTACGAGGAGCTGCTGCCAAGGCCCTCAGAGGGGACACCACAGGACTGTTCTCCCGCACCGAGGCAGGAGAGGCCTGCCCCCAGNCTTTGTTCAAGTCCTGGCTGACCACCAGCTCTCCAGGAAACCTGAGGCAAATCACTTATGCTCGCTAAACCTCAGCCTGCTCACTAGCCTACGAGGAGCTGCTGCCAAGGCCCTCAGAGGGGACACCACAGGACTGTTCTCCCGCACCGAGGCAGGAGAGGCCTGCCCCCAGGGCTGCAGCTCACCTTGCTGCAGAGCAGGGACATCAGGAAGTAGTCGAGCAGGAAGCCCTGGGAGAGGCGCGGGTAGTCGAAGTGAAAGAGCAAGACGGTGAAGGCCAAGGTCAGGTACTGCTGGGGCGGGCAGCAGAAAGCCGAGCGCAGCAGCTTCAGCCCAGCCACAGTCATGAGCAGCGCCCGGCAGCTGTGGGCCAGAGGCAGGCTTTAGGGGCCGGGCGGTGGAGGGGGGGCCGCCCCTTGCAGGCCCTGGCCTGGGCTCTGCTGGGCGGGCCCGGCTCTTTCGGGCCAGTGACCTTTGTCTCTGCTCCCTGAAGAGGTCACTAACCCCCTCAACTTCAGGAGTACTGGAGGGACATGTCTGCTCCTGAGGAGGCAGGTGCTTCACTGGAAAGAGTGTCAGGAGCTGGGGGCCTACTTAAGCTTGCTGGCCAAGGGGACTCAGTTTCCCCCTGGGTTACTCGGGCAGGTAGGTGGTGGGATGACCAGGGGGCTGGTGGTCCTTACTAGAGGCAGAACTTGTCTGGGTGGCTGACGACCGTGTGAGCGTCCACCGTGAGGGCGTTGAGCACCACGGCCGGGTAGATGAGGTACTTCTCCACGCACTGCAGGCCGGCATACAGCTTCTCAAACCACATCACCTGGGCAGCACCTGCAACCACGGGCAGGAAGGTGGGACTGCTGTCGAGCTCCAGGCCCTCCATACCCCCTCCTGCTGCAGGGGAGGACAGGTGTGCTCTCCGAGGGAAGCAGGCAGGAGGGCAGAGCCCAGGATGTGGGGGTGCGCAGTTCTGGGCCCCTAGAACTTCTGAGCAGCTGTGGGTGTTGATCTTCAGGCAAATCAAATGAGGGCGATGAGGCCCAGGCAGGGCGTGCTGGGGGCTCAGGGTAGGTGCTCTGCCCATTTGGCTGCCTGAAATAAAGGATGATAACAACACCCACAGTGTCCACCGGAGTCAGGACAGGTTGGGTGAGGTCCAAGTTCACGTGACCCTCAGTCACAGGGACCTTTGGACCAGGCCCATCACTGGCTCAAGGTGACCGTAGCCACATGGAGATGCTGGCCCAGTAAACAAGATCTTTCACTGTCTTAGAAAAAAACAAGCACGCAGACCTTCACACCACAGATCCAGGTATTTAAATACAAGCTCCAGGGACTCTGTGTTGTGCAATTTAGTGTGCACTGCGCTGGTCTAGTTCATTAAGAACCAGTCTGTATTCCTCAATACCTCCTGGAGCTCTACTTCTACCTCCTCAGGGTCCACAAGGCGGGCAGGGAAGGGGCAGAGCAGGCAGGGCGAGAGTGAGGCAGGGGCTGAGGGGGCACAGGAGAGGGCACAGAGGGCAGTGAAGGGGCCGCAGGGCCCATGGCATCGCAGACGGGGCAGTGTGGGCAGAGGCTGCCCCTGCTGGCACCCTGAGCTGAGAGGTCTGAGCTCGTATAAGGCAGGTGCAGGGCCCCAGCCTGGCAGGAGGCACTCACCTCGCACTTCGTACTGGCTGTACTCCAGTGGCTTCAGTACGGGCTGCGACAGGCAGAACCAGGGCAGCTGTTTGCGGAGCTGTGGCAGCAGGTAATGTGTGAAGAAGCCTACGGCCCCCGCCAGCGCGTACAACACAAAACCTAGCACGGACTGCAAGAAGGAGGGGAGGCTCAGCCACAGGGCCACCTGGTACACGTCAACCAGAGCCCAAGAAGGGTGTGAGGTTGTGGCCCCCGGCTCTCAGGGCATGTGGGCCCTGGCAAAGACCTGGGCAAGAGGACTGGCTTGTGCCCCACGAACCTTCAGGGCAATGAAGACGGTGCTAGCGCTGATGGCAAAGGTGAGCACGGCGATCACCATACACATCACCAGGTCGGAGTGGAGGACCTCGCGCTGCAGGGTTGGGAAACAAGCGTGGGTGCCGCTGCCACCGGTGGCTGAACACACCCTTCCCCCCAAGACTGGACCCTGAGACTCCGGGCACTTACCACTGACTGGCGCATCTTTTCTGGCAGTGGGTCTGGAGGCTCGGCGCGGGCAGTCTCCAAGCTCCGCTCCTCCAGCTCGGGGAAGAGCTTGCTCCGGACCAGAGACCTGGGGGGTCGGGCCGTGAGAATAGTCAGGGGCCTGGGTCTGGGAGGCTGCCCCTCCTCCCACAGGCCCTGGGGTCAGGTGGTGACAGGCACATGTGCAGACCCCGCCCCCCACCCTTGCCAAGCACAGACACACAGACACGCACGCACAGGCACCCACCAGAGCACAGTGGGGTCACTGCTCTGCCGGCTCAGGTGGTAGGACAGCGCCACCAGGAGGCCACAGAAGACGGAGAAGATGACAGGGACGTGCTGCTCCGGCCAAGGGCTCTGGGGAGGGAGCCCGTACTGGTCAGAGCTGTGAGCACCCCCACCGGAGGCAGAGGCCACTGCGAGCCCCATCCCACAGCCCCTTACTCTGGATGCCTCTCAGCGCCCCCCAAGTCATCCCTACCTTGATGGCCCCGAGGCAGAAGCCGTAGAGCAGGGCAGCGGCCAGCAGGCTGCGGGAGAGGCTGAAGATGGCGGTCAGGGGGCTGGTGGCGGCTGCGAGGCAAGCGGGGGCAAGTAAAGCCCAGAGCCCACCTGCCAGCCCCCGCGGCACTGCCCCCGCTGCCCCTCAACTTCCAGGGGCTAACCTCCCCTGGACCTGGGGCCTGGCCCACTGTTCTCTGCTCCCCCAGCCCAGAGAGGCCTGCAGGGCTTCTGGCATTCTCAGGTTTAAACCACTTGCCTGGGGAGGAGATGGGAGGGATGGGGGAGGAAGGGGAAGAGATGGGCTCTTAGAATCTTCCAGGTAGACTCAAAAAAGCCTCAGCAAAGTACTAGACCCATAGCTGTATAGCTTCATAGCCCTCATAGCCTCACAGACCCACAGGCCTGCACGTCCTCCTCACTCCAGAGCCCCGCCCTGGGCTCCATACCTGTGCCCCCAAAGCCGTGCATGTCTATCTGCTCCAGCAGGTACATGAGGCAGGTGTTCACCTGGGGCAAGAGGCCCAGGAGGAAGACGAACGGGAAGCACAAGGTGAACACTGGCAGGGAGGGGAAGCGGAGGCCCGGTCAATCTGCTGGCTGCCAGCCCAGCCCACCCTTAGGGCCTCGCTCCCCTCTACCCCCTTGCAACCTCAACCCTACCCGGCCTTACCAGTGGCCACGTCACGGGCACAAAAGAAGAAGGAGGCGGAGAACAGCGTGAGGCCATAGAGGGAGACGGGCGGGAACAGCTGCGCGGAGCCCAGGGCATCGAGCAGCCAGATGAGCAGACAGCAGATGCAGAAGTAGACAGGCCGGCTATACGCGATCACCCAGTTGTGGCCCTGGGGAGGAGGCCTGTGAGGAGCCGTGCCTCCTTCACTGAACGCCCTACTCGCAAACGCATGCTCACCTGCCCCAGGCCCAGCCCTGGGTCCAAGAGAGCTCGGCAGGGTGGGGGCAGAAGGATCAGGGCCCTGGGGGCAACAGGGAATGATGAGGGTCTCAGCTCCACCCAGGCCCAGGCCTCACCGGAGACATGCTCCGCTGTACTCACGTGCATGGGAGAAGCGGCATCCGGCTGTACACTCTGGAAGAGACAGGAGCTACACTGGTGGCGAGAGCCTCACCCACGGGTGGGTCAGAGTGCTGGGACCTGTTCAACTCCACTTCGAGGGCATTATGAGGGACCAGGGCAGGACTCCCCCTTCAACTGTTCTGAGCCTCAGTTCCTTCATTTGCTGGATGGGGATGGTGGTGGTAACATGGGGCCTGAAGCATCTTATCGGCTTTCTAGCTCAACCCCCTCAAGAGGGGTCGTGGGAGGAGGGCAGGAGACCCCGGAAGCCAGGCCTGACCTTCAGCAGGGAGTATTGGCAGGAGGCGATGACCAGGCAGAACTGGAAGACCCAGATGTCTGTGAAGAAGCCCTTGAGCAGCAGTAGGTAGCCCAGGAAGGCGACGAGGCTGCTCAGGCCGACACCGAGGATGTTCTCCAGCAGCCCGCGCGTCCTGGAGAGACCGCCGGGTCAGAGCACGCCTACCTCCTCCCATACTGGCGGGGCAAGGGATTAGGGGGTGGGGGTGGGGGACAGGACCCAGCCACAAAGACCCACATACGCGCTGGCGCCCACGCCAGCTGTCATCCTGAGTATCTGGAGCTATAACCTTGGGCAGGGCCAGGCTGCACCTGCTCCAGGAAGCCAGCCCACTGCTACCCTGCACCCAGCCCCAGGCTCTGTCCCCTCTAGACCTGGAGACCTCAGGGGCCACCACTCTGGGATCTGGCCGATCTGCCTCCCGCTCCCCCAGAGCACTGCTCACAGTGCCAGGAGAAATCCAGAGCACAGGAAGCCACCCAGACAACAAACGTCACTTGACCTCTCTGCCTTTCTGGGCTTCAGTTTCCTCCCCAAAAAAAAGAAGAGGTAAGACAGATAATTTGCTGGCTTTTTAGGCTATATAGGAGTCAATTTAATTGAATCTAACACAGAAGCAAAAACAAAAACACACACTGCAGAGAAGCCATGTCTCCATCCAGCAAAATTTTGAGAGAATGACCAGAGCACCCCCCACTAGACCAACCATTCGCCCCTAGAAGAACCTAAAGCAATCCCACTGCAAATTCCAGCCCTCCATGCAGCCTCAGTGACCCAGTGGTTAGGCTCTCTGTGGCCATGATGGCCTCCACAAGTTAGAAGCCCTGGGGCCAGGACCGACAGAGGAATGGGAGCTGAGGGGCCGAGTGCTCACCGGTCCAGCAGTGCCAGCAGGGCAAGCCGCTCGTAGCGCACAGAGGTCCAGCGGCCAGGAAGAAGCCAGTACTTATAACTGTGCTGGGCCCGAGGTGGCGCCTCCTCCATCAGCGTCTGCTCCTGGGATTCGTGCAGGGAGTCCTGGTCCAGTAGGTCAAACTGCGGTCCCCACGGCCGCGGCCATCAGCCCCGCCCCCCCACCACTGTGGTCCACGCCACCCCGTGGCACACACTGGCCATCAGGCCCGTCCCCCACCACCATGGTCCACACCACCCCCTGGCACACACTGGCCATCAGCTCTGATCCACTCCCATCCATGCCACCCCCTGGCACACACGAGGTGGTCTACACAAAAAGTCCCTACCATCTAGCGGCCCCACAGCCTGCCCTGACCCTCCACCCCAGGGCCTGCTCCTTTCTCCAGCTTTCCAAGATATGACTCAACGTCTGTGGGGGCTACCAAGGGCCAGGGTTACCAGTTCCTGTGTCTGTCTTCCCCAATCAGGAGGCGTCTCTGGCCTCTTTTTAGGGTCGATGAAATCCACCTTACCCTTCGGGAGCCAGTACAAACGCCACCCTTTGCCCAGACGTGGCCACCAGGGTCACTCTGACTACTCTACCCAGGAGCGCATGGAGGGCTGGCCCTGAGGGCAGGCCTGGGTGCCAGTGCCACTGCTGTGAGGCCCTGGGCTGCCCACTTAACCCCTCTGGGCTTGTGGGCTTTAAGTCAACAAGTGTCTATGGGACGCATCCATGAGCCTGTCCTGTGCCAGGCTCCAGGGACACAAGGAGAGCCACCACAGCACAGCCCCTGCCTCTGGAGGAGCCCTCGCCCATGTGAGGACTGCACTGCTCTCCCATGGGACGGGGAAGGAGAACAAGCATATCAGGAAGGGGCACACGTGGCTTCTGGGCACTGCCCCTGGTCTCTCTGTGGCCCTGGCTGCGTGGGCACTGCTCTCACGACTGTTCTTTAAGCTCTGAATCTTTGCCTTACACAATCCTAATATTTCTGTCACTTCCTGACCGATTACATAAGTTGTCGTCCACACCAGGACACTTTCAGGAACAAGAAGAGGTGCGCTTACTGACCCTGCTGAAATAGACAAGCTCGAGCAGCATGCCTCAAGAGACCCCACCGCCACTGTCCAGTGGTCTCAGCTGTCCCCTGTGGGTGCCACTGCACCGTCCCCACTAACTGCGGGCCCCACCAGGGTAACGAAGCTATTCCAGACATGCTTACTGAGCAAATAAGCAAGCAACTTGAGCCCTTCATGTTCTGTGCACCCTGTGCTGGCCACCAAAGGTCAAGACAGCCACCTTAGGGCCCCTGGAGCCCTCACTCGGAACGATCTGGCCCTCCTGGGGCCTGTGCAAGCGCTTGGTGGTCTGCATCCCCTACCCCTTCCTGCAGGTCCTTCCCCAATGCTGGCTTCTCACCTCCGGGATCTCCAGGGGCACTCGGCGCACCTGCATGCCCTGCAGGACCACGGGCCGTGGCTGCAGCAGGTTCAGGCCGCCGGTGGCCTCCGGGACGTCAGCTGAGTGGAAGCTGGAGGAATGTGAGTGGCGGTCCCTATGGGAACAGCAGAGGTGAGGGTCGGGGCTGTTGGCGAGTCCAGGAATGAAGTAGGGTTGAGGCCAAGGCCAGGCCATGACTAGGGGCCCAAGGGGGCTGCTTGAGTACCCAGAAGATGCACAGGGGTGTCAAGAGAAGACAGGTCACAGAGGGCCTCCCTCCCAGACCCTAGGCATCCAAGAAGGCCCTGGAGCCTCGTGCTTGGAAGTCCCGTGGAGCCAGGGACCCAAGGGATCCCTGCAGGCTTGCCCCTCTCCCCTCCATGCCCCTCGCTGCCGCCCACCATCCTCTCCTCCTGGAGATCTGAGCTACCTCCTGGAGGTCTTTGCTCCTACCCAAAGAAGGAAGGGAGAAAACTCCCCAGGAATGACAGCCCACCAGCCACAGGGCTGGGAGACCCTGAGCTTGGAGACTCACCAGGCTCCGTTGGCTGCCTGCTCCCCCTGCTGCCCCACGGGGTTCTCATAGCCGCCTCCGGCCAGGCCAAAGGTGTAGGAACGCCGCACACCTGGAGCACAGACAGGTGTGGGACGCAAAGCAGCCTGTCAGGTACAGGAGCGCCAAGGCCCAACCCACCTGAGAAAAACCCTGTGCTAGGTTCTCCAGAGGGCAGCCCAGCCCCGGGGCACCAAGTGTGCCATTTTGGGGACGATGACTCTCGGGGCAGGGGGGAGGCTGGGCCACAGGCTTGGCCACTAGACGCAGGGCGGGCTCACCGCTCTCGTCGTAGAAGTAGTGCACAGCGCCCTCGGAGGTGTCGTCGAAGGTGCAGGCCTCGTGCACGCTGGCGCCGGCCCGGGTGAGCAGCAGCGAGGAGGCGAAGTGCAGGGCTGAGGGCAGCGTCAGAGCCCGGGAGTGGGAGGCTGCGCGGCCCCGCTGGGCCTCCTGCAGGCTGCTGGGGAGGGGCAGCCCACGGGCTGTCAGCAGCACTCAGAGCCAGCGGGCCCCCACCTCCCACCCCGGGCAGCCAGCTGGTGCTCACCTGGGGGGTGAGCCCATGACCGAGGCCGGGGGGGTGGGATTGCTGCCGGCGTTGTGCCGCCTCCGGATGGCCTGTGCCCGCCTCACGTTGCTCGAGTGGTCCCGTTTGCCAGTCTCCTCGGCAGCTGCCCAGAGAGAGGCCCCCCAAATGTAAGTGACAAGGGAGTGGACAGAGCCTGGGGGCAGGTGGCGGGGAGATGTAGGTGCTCCTGTATGGAGCTAAAGGTCAAGCCTAGTCCAACCATATCCTGGCTCTGTGACCCTGCCAGGTGACCTAACCACTCGGGCCACAGTTTCTAAATCTGGGGATAAGGACGTGACTTGTTTTGCTCCGCTGGTGGCCCAGGAGGATGAGCATGGCTACAGGGAGACCTCGAAGAAAAGAAGCCAGGTGCCTCAGGTCTCTGCCTTAGCCTCCTCTCTGCTCAGCCCTGCTTATCTGAAGCGCCAGCAGACGACCATCACCAGACAGACAGCTGTGCCCAGGTCCACCTGCCGCTAGAGGCTGAGCAGGTCCCCCTCCAGCTGCCCCTTGCCCCTCCCCAGCCGGCANAGAAGCCAGGTGCCTCAGGTCTCTGCCTTAGCCTCCTCTCTGCTCAGCCCTGCTTATCTGAAGCGCCAGCAGACGACCATCACCAGACAGACAGCTGTGCCCAGGTCCACCTGCCGCTAGAGGCTGAGCAGGTCCCCCTCCAGCTGCCCCTTGCCCCTCCCCAGCCGGCACTCACCTCCTCCCAGCGCACCTTCCTCCCGCAGCTCCCCGCGCCAGCCAGGCTGATTGGCAGCAGGCCCCCTGCGGGCCTCGGCTGGCAGCACAGCAGGCTCAGCGGCAGCCAGCTCAGCGGCAGCCAGCTCCACCCCTGCCTGGGCCTCCAGCTCAGCCTTGGAGCCGGCTGGGGGACCCCGCAGGGCATCCCCCCCGGCCCCATCCATGCTCAGCACACGGGCATGCGTTTTGGCGCTGGCAGTACTAGGCGTCCGCTGGGTTCCATAGGGCCGCTTGGGGGGCACAGCCATCCCCTCTTCAGCCCCGTGGGGGGCCCGTCGTTTTCGGGCTCCCCCGGCAGCCCCCCGAGAACTCTCGGGGGAATAGCACGACGTGGAGGAGGAGCTGTCGGTGCTGTAGCGGCGCTGGGACCGGAGGCTGGAGGCCGGGCTCAGTTCACTGCCCTCGCTGGTGTCATCATCCTCGAAGAAGCCCCGGCCTTCCAGCAGTGGCCGCCGAGGGGCCCTGCTGGTGGCGGGGGAGTGTCTCCGCATGGGCGGCCGCCGTTTGCTGGGCCGGAGCAGCGCCAAGTCCTTGGGCCGCACGACCAGGAGAGGCTCGGCTGGGCCTGGCGGCGTCCCTGCTCCTATGATGGTGTCGAAGGAGCGCAGTGTGTCATCCGAGGGGACTCCGGCATCAGGGGAGGCGGGCAGCTCTGCCTCCGAGGGGGGGTCTGTGTCGCTGCCCTCAGGGGCTTGCCCGCCAGGGGGGCTGTCCAGGTGGGTGGAGTTGGTCTTCTCACTCTTGAAGCTGCTCAATGTCTCCCTGTCAGTGCCACTGAAGCAGGAATCTGAGGAGCCAGCTTTCTGGGGCATGGGGTCCCCTGAACCCCGTCGGTCCAGTGGCTGGTAGCCACCCGCTCCTCGGCGCTGTTCCCGTCGACTGCTGGTCCTCACCAAGGCCCGCTCGGGCCGGGTCAGGGTCAGGAAGCTCTTGCTAAGCTCCTGGCTGAGGCTGCCCTTCAGGAGGGGGCTCATGGGAGTGTCAGCCACACTGCCGCCACTCCATGGGGCTCCGTCTCCAGCCAGGGGAGAACGTTCTGAGGAGTCCGTGCTGGGGAGAGAAGGGTCCGGGGCGGCCCCTGGAGGCGTCTGGGGAAGGTCTCCAACTGTCAGGAAAGACGACACAGAGCTAGAAAAAGGTGTTCTATAGCAGGAACTGATGGCTGAGAGGATCCTATGGCCCTGAGTTCTGAGAGCCCAGGGGGGTGGGACACTGAGGTCCCATCTCAGAGGACTAAGAGAGCCCTAGGAAGCAAAGGTCAGGGTGACTCAAAGACATGGCAGCTAGTCTTCTCCCCAAGCCCTTGCCAATCATCCCCACTCACTCAGCTTCTCCTGTGAGCTTAGCTTGAGCATCTCTCGATCGGCCGAGGTCACGATCACGTTGTTGCTGCCCTGCTCCCGCACCAGCTCCTTGATGTCTACAAGCACAGCCCCAGAAGCATTAGCAGTACCTCAAGGCACTGATGGGCCAGGCCCCCGTTCTGCACCGCCACCTCAGTTCTCAACAGCAGCCACCTACCTCTGAGGGGCCCAGAGTCCTCTATCCGGGGCAGCAACTCCTGAGCAGGTAAGAGAAAAGTTTGAAGGGGCCAATAGAGCAAAAAAGTAGGTGCAGGACATACCCACATGGGGGACAGGCTCCCAGGAGAGGAGTAGGGGAGGCTGAGGGCCAGGACCACTCACCGAGACCTGATTGAAGCCAAACACGGAATGCTGAGAGCTACAGCGCACAGGGGGCGTGGAACTCACTTTTCGAAATACGGTCATCTCCACTCCAGGGTCTCTAGCAGTGCACAGGAACATCAGCTTCGAGCTAACCTTCCCTCTTCACACAGCACCTCTCCCACCATCCCCATCACGCCTCCCTCCACATCGATTCCCCTGACAAATCCAGAGCCAGTCAAGGCATATTCAACCACTCTTGGAGGCAATGTTCCCTAAGCCCCCTCTCCATCCTCCAATGCCAAGGCCCAAGCACCAAGAACCCTCCATTTCTAGCACAAGCCCTGCCTCACCCACCTGGGCAGATTGCTGTCCCCCTGGGCAGGCTCTTCCTCTGGTTCCCCCATGGTAGAGTTGCGCTTCTCCACAATCTCGCCCTGGTCGAACATAGCATGCAGCCGATAGTTCACAGTCTTGATGGTAGCGAAGATGACAGCCACCACAAGGCAGTACACACCAGCCACCATCAAGCTGGGGGGCAGGACCTGGAGGTGGCAGCAAGTCAGGTCCTTCTTCATAGAGCCCTGCTCCCACAAGGGGTGGACCTGCCACCACCATCAAGGCTAGGATTCACAAGTTCACAAGACTTCCTCACCCCTGCATACAACCAGTACGAAGACCCTGCCTTTTCTTTACTAACTGGACAGAGATTAAGTGAGGGGC